>JACXGI010009570.1:0-29958 GCA_016801175.1 Esox masquinongy
CAGATCATAGTCTGTTACTTTTGGCCAGTGACCAGATCGTAGTTTGTAACTTTTGGCCAGTGACCAGATTGTAAGCTGACATTAGGCAGCAACCAGGACTCGACCAGTTACTATTAGCTTATTCTCATTTATAGAGTGAGGTACATGTTAAAACTATTCTAGAAATGCCTCAGATACTTGGAGATGTGGTTGGTGTTGTGTTGTCTGCTGCTCTATAAATGACTGACAGTCTGACTGATATTGAAAACCACACCTTTACGATTTATCGTGGATTTAGATTTTTCTGTAGGCTATCCCTAAGTGAAAAAATTAGACACTCTTGTAAGGCAGTCCAGAAAATATACACATTTAATAAGCCCGCATTGTCAGGTGACCCTAAGCAGAACAGAGAAAAAACACCTGATAAAAAAAGCACAGAAACACCCCCACACACACCAACCGACAAAATGGCAGGACTTAACAAACAGGATGTGCCTGCTGTTACAGAAGGAGCTGCTGCTTTGTGTGTGTGGAGACGAGCTCTGCTTCCCCTTTGCGGAGACAGTGGGAAAACCCCGTCAGTTAACGGACTCTGATGCTGCTGGATCTGATCTGGTTGGCTCTGTGACACGGGAAGGCTGCAGGGTGGGGTGCTTAGGGGGGCAGAACATCAATATTATAATTGAATTATAAATACAGTACATTGCAAACAGACCAAAACTAAGGCCAAAAACAGATAGTGTTTTATAATGACAGCGGTGATATACCTTGATTAAATTACTTGACGCTCATTACTGTCTTTTATTTATGGGAATACTAGTAAAAAATATTCTTAAATTAAATTTAGCAGGATTCCTGCTGAATTCAAAATACTTTGGACTAAAAAACAAAAAAAATGTATACTTAAATTTGGCCAGCATTCTGCCAGCATTTTTCACATAACATCATTAAAATACATGACATCATTACTATACACCCGCCACATGACATCATTACAATACACCTGTCACATGACATCATTAATGTACACCCGCCACATGACATCATTACAATACACCTGTCACACGATATTGTTACAATACACCTGTCACATGACATTATTACAATACACCTACCACATGACATCATTACAATACACCTGTCTCATGGCATCATTGCAGTAAACCTGTCACATGACATCATTACAATACACCTGCCACATGACATTATTACAATACACCTACCTCATGACCTCATTATAATGCACCCGGTATATGACATCATTACAATACACCCACCACATGACATCATTACAATACACCTGTCTCATGACATTATTACAATACACCTGCCACATGACATCATTACAAATCACCTGTCCCATGACATTATTACAATACACCTGCCACATGACGTCATTACAATACACCTGTCTATTGACATTATTACAATACACCTGTCTAATGACATCATTACTGTACACCTGCCACATGACATCATTACAATACACCCGCCACGTGACATCATAGAATACACCTGCCACATGACATCATTACAATACACCTGTCTTATGACTTCATTACAATACACCTGTCACATGCCATCATTACTGTACACCTCTCACATGATGTCATTACTGTACACCTGTCACATGATGTCATTACTCTACACCTGCCACATTATGTCATTACTGTACACCTGCCACATGACATCATTACTGTACACCTCTCACATGACGTCATTACTGTACACCTGTCACATGATGTCATTACTCTACATCTGCCACATTATGTCATTACTGTACACCTGTCACATGATATCAGTTACTGTACACCTGTCACATGACATCATTGCAGGGAAATAAATAGCTAATAGTTGTAGCTCTATCACTAATGTAACGTAAGTCGTGACTCTCTCAGGGAGATGATGACAACCTTGAGAGAGTAAATGACTATGTTGAGGCAGAAAATAACAACTTTGGGAAGCGGATGACAGCCTTGATGGAGAGGATGATAGCCTTGATGGAAAAAATAAGAATTTTGAGGAAGAGGATGACAGCCTCAATTTAGTAGACGACAGCCTTGAGGGAGTTAATTTAAACTTTGAGTAGGAGGATGACAGCCATAAGGGAAAAGATTAAAAGTTTTAGGAAGAGGATGACAGGCTTTAGGGAGAGAATGACAGCCTTAAGGAAGAGGATGGCAGCTTTGAGGATGAAAATGACAGCCTTTAGGGAGACAATGACAGCCTTAAGGAAGAGGATGACAGCTTTTAGGATGAGGATGAGGATGACAGCCTATTGAACTTCCAAGATGTGATTAAGAACACAGTTGTCTCTAAATACTGGTTAGGTGGCAGCTTTGCTTAGAGGTCTTTAGGAAGAAACAGGCCAGGTCAAACCACATTAAGACATTAGGCCTGCACTGCATTGACATATCCTCCAGTAGTACTTTAAAAAGGATAGCCTGTCAGGCTCTACCTTGCGAAACCTTCACAAAAAAACAAGTAGCCCAGCCAGTCCATTCAAATCATGATCACTGAGATCCGAAACAAATCTTTCTGGCATTTCGTCTTCCCCCAGCCGTCGGCCTGGCGTTGCACCACGCCCGCCTGCCTAATGCACACAAAGGCAGAGAGAAAGCCGACAATGCCCTGAAGTCCTTTGGTTACGTGAAGCTTGTAGACAGCAAGGGGAGACAAAGCCTAGCTTGTCCCTGTGAGTGGGAGAAATGGAAGTGTTGCAGCCCAATCTATCAATGTGACAACGTTGCCAAGCCAGATCTAGAATCTGTTTCCGTTCTATTATGAAGAGCATGGGTTGTTTTGGGTCGTGCCCTTTAGCCCGGCAGTCATACCCCTGAGTCAGGCAGCGGAGGGGCAGGCGTGAGCACCGGGTGTCGATATGGAAATGTTTTTAACTAACCTTCTCTCCCCTTCAATATTCAAGCTTATTACTGTGATCACGCCTACTTGGATTGGTTAGCATAGGACCCTGCTCCTCTGACACAGTTAAAGCAAACAAAATAACAACATACACATTCTAAAAATGTATCCGCCCAGTTTGTGTTGTCTAAAATGTATTACATTCTAATTTATAAAGGTATTATTAAAAGCAGCACCTAAATGGCACAGTGGAAAAGTGACTTCCTCGCAGTAAGCTGCGTTATTGCAAGACCAGGGTTCAAATCCTTTTTGTCTTTGGCCCAGGGTCCCATGGAGAGTGTTGCAATTGGCCAGCACCGGCCAGGTTTGTGGGTTGGCCCAGTCAATGAGTATGATCTAGTGGTGGCAGGAGAGTGCATTCCTTCCAGCACGCAGGGATTCTGGCTACACTACCTTGTTGAGCGAGCAGTGCGATATGAACCAGAACGGCACTGGATGTGCATCAGGGAATACATACTGTATTTTGACAGACCTGAGTCTGCTGGGAGTATGGAGTGATGAATCAGTTGCTTGTTCACGAATTGGATATCACATAAATGCGGAAAAAGTTAAAAAAGTAAAAAATAATAATATATAAATATATAGATATATATACACACATAACCTGCAGATGTGTGTTTCTGTCTGGAAAAAAATCCAGGATAAAAAGCGCATTTGCTCAATGTGTTGTTGTTCTGTCTGACTCCGATCCTCCCAGCCTGAAACTCCTTTCACCATGGATCAGCATCACGACTTAAACTCCAGCCTGGACGGCCACGCCGCCCTCCAGTTCAACTCCGGAGAGACCATGGCCTCGGCCGACCTGGCCAACATGACGCTGAAGGAGCCCCAGCATCAGCAGGAGGCCAAGAAGCCTAACGGGGTGCAAGATGAGCCTGGGCTGAAGAAAGGTCAGTGATGGGCTGAGTCTAGGAAATTCTGAAGTTGGGGGGATTCTAAGAGACCTTAAACAGTGTTAAAGTCTCTAAGAATCTGACTGAGCATTTCATGTGGGCCTTCATAGTAAAATGTAGACTGTGCAGACAGAAGTAAAGGATGTTGCTATGGGCTGAGCACGGCGTTAGGCTTCCTTATATCTACTGCGTTCTTAATAACCCGGGGATTCAGTGTATCCCTTCCTGATAGGAGTGTGTGTCCACTTTTGTGTTGATTGTATGAGGGACAGCCCTGCATTTCATGTCAACCTTAGTCCCTCTCTTCCAGGACACAGTGATGATTCTGATGATTAACGCTGGAAGGTCATCAGAGCAAGGAGTTACACCCTGTTTGCTAATCTGTAACCAATAGCCTGTTAACACGTACTGTTTTTTTTTTGTGTGTGAACTACGTAGTCTGTACAGGGCCAACCTGAACCAGCGTACATTGCACAGTATTTGTCAAGACTAGAGTCCCTGGATACATGTTGTTCATTTATACGTCTGATGTGGTCGTGGAAAAATATGGATTGGCCTTTGAACATTCAGATCTTTAAGAGGTTGTGTCGGATGACGTGTTCCCACTGCCCCAGCCTCCTGGCTTTTATATACCAAACTGAAGCCCCAGCGACCAAACAGGGCTTTTATGTCACCGGATGCCGTCGAAGTGTATGTCCCGGTGGGTGCATCCTGAGAACAAAAGTGTGTGTTTTACACGGAGTGTGTCCTGCGTAGCTCACTCTGTAATAGTATGAAGTGGCGGACCGAATCTTCGCCGCGGAAGCCAAGCCAGGAAGTAACGTCTATATTACAACCTCTGCAAGCCGTTATTCACAATCTTTACTTGTACCACTGTACTGCCGAGACCTGAAGACAACAGTCACTCCACTTGTGACTGGTTGTGAATAAATTATTTCATGTTTGTCAATGACCGCATGTCGTGTGTGTTAGCTGCTGTCCACTTTTGATCATGTGCTATCCTAATATGTGTTTGTTTCACATTTAGAAACACTTTTTTAAACCCACCAGTGCCATTCATCTTTCCAACTGATGAGAATGACCCGGCTAACCTAACTTCATTACTACATCAAAAGAACCAACTTGTTAAGAACTACTTTACTACATTATTATATCAAAGAACCAGCTAGGTAGCATGTAGTGCAGAGTTCGACCTCCTTGTCTCACAGGCCTGGGGCACACTATAGCTCATCATTTATTTACTAACCATTACATAGAATTGTAAGTCCAAGGCCCTATTGGCGTCTGTGGCTTTTTAGGGAAGGGCATCGTTTAGCTAGCTAGCTAGTGACGAGATCGGGTGTGTTTTCTTCTGTTCAGCACAGTCCAAAGCTGATTGGCTAATTCTTTTATTAATTTATTTAACTGACATCTGTCAATCCAATGGTATGGCGGAACAATGTTGTGCTGTTTTTAGCCAGACAGTGTGAAAAATTTTGAAAATTGAGACAGAATAGATTAAACGAATGATTTACTGTTAATTTTGTTTTGGACCATTTCTAATTAGCATCTGCTCACTACTGAAAAGAGTGTCTGACAAACAACTTAAATGTTGGATTTGGATGTTGTCTTAAGTTCTCAATTCTGGTATTTTTATGTTCTTTGTTTCTGTTCAAGTGGATCACTTCCTCTTTAATGATAGAGGGGATACTTCCAGTATGCCAGCAAGGAACAAGGGAACAGCTTTTAAAACAAGACAACTTGTGCTTTGAGGTTAAGTGTTTCCCCTTGGATGTTTTTCAGCAGTGGTTGCAAAGTTAGAGTCGGGGGGGTTTGGTGGCCAGGCAGCCTATGCCTAATAAGTCTGGCAACCAATAATGTTGATTCAAACATATTTCTAGATTAAGTGGCAGTTCTTACTTTAGCACAAGTGACATTGTGCTGGTTCTGGTTGTTTAAGGTTACACTGAAACATCCTGATTTTTAGAAAAATCTTTTGAAATTGTAGGATCTTGTGAAATTTGCCATGAAGTAAGTAGACAAAGTTAAAAGTGTGGCTTGATTGAACATTTCTATGACCTCTCATAATATACAGAATGGTACGTTTTGCAAATCATGTTGCAATTGTGAAGTAACATAGTCCTATGTTACTTCACAATTGCTTGGCAATTTTCTTTCCCGTTAGTTCTTCAGGCCTCTGATTCTTCGCAAATCGTCATTAAAATCAAACCCCATTTTATTCTTCAGTTGTAGAATAACAGTGAAATGTTACTTACAAAGTGTTCCATTAATGCCTAGTACGATAAAGTTAGAGAAAAAAGAATCGGCTTCATTTTATACAACTTCCCCATGTTATGTTTCTCTGAACAGCTTGCTTTCTGTTTATCAGACAGCCCTTTAACACTCCTATTCAAATACGGCTCTGTCTGAATGTTTTTGTTTTCCATTCACAGCTGACCTAGCCTTTTTTTCTGGTTGTCTGAATCATAATTTTAAATTGTCTGCTTTCTTTCTTTCCATCTGTTTGTCTGTCTCTGTTTCTCTGTCACTCAGCGATGCTTTTTGTGGACAAAGGTTTAGTTCCTCTGGGGGTTCTGCTACTTCTTCCTAATGCATTTTTAATAGAATCTCCTGGCAGGATTTTCAGGATTACCCCGCTGCTCCCCTGCTGCTGCAACCACAATAATCAATTTTCTGCTTCTGTTCATCAATATATAAATACATGGATAACCAATAATTATGCAATCCTTCAGAGTTCATTTTTCAGAACCCTTTTCATTCAGGTCAAACTGATGAACCACCATGCATTAGGAATGGACTTGTGTTTCTTGTATTGACAACTATTAGCATGACGTTTTAGGTACCACAATAAGTAGCCATATACTTCCTGTGTTGAGACAAATGTCCAGCCAGACAGGTGTGAGGAAGAACATTAACCCCTGTCTGCAAGAACCTCCTCAGGTTTTGAATCCAACGGCAACCTTTTATAATTGTCTCTCTGCATTAAAATGCAGTCTAGGTCACGGCAAACAGGACAAACTCAGAGTAAGTGAATGAAGGGGTGGTGGGGCATTTCTGGGTTAATGGGTCAATAAGATCCAATTATCTGATGCTGTGGCCTTAGTAATCCAAGGCCGAACCCATTGTCCACACCGAGACAGGTTCTCAGCTGGTGCCCGCCAAAGCATTTTAAACATGGCTTCTTGAGTCTAATTACTATGGGGTTGTCTAAATGCTATCTGGATATCTCTGACATTGTCTCACAGGCTTCATGTCACGGTTGTTAAGTGTCCTTCTCACCTGGGTTGATTACCTTAGGAGGTGACAGCCGTGGGACTTATGATGTTTCCTATGACAGCGTCCTTGGTGTCAATCAAGTTGCTAATGGGGGGGGTATCTGCTGCTCCATCGACTACCAGTGGGCCCTTTAGTTAACAGTGATTTATGGTACTGCCTGGAGAATAAAAGGGCACTTTAGTGGTGTTGTTATCTCAAACACAACAACCCTGTACAAGACAGATAGATGTGCTCAGTGTCTGTTCAGCTGATCTCCTCGGGACAGTCCTGGGTCTGCTCAAACCACAAAACTGCCATTAGCTTCCTCCAAACAGGGTCATTAGCTTCCTCCAAACATTAAATGAAACTCCTGCAAGCTAACAAGGGGACATTCCAAGATGTAGGCCTACAAACACTGTAGGAGCTTGTGTTAATTCAACTGTGCTTATTGGACATCTGCTAGCGGCGGTGGTCCATACTTTCCAGTCCCTCCTTTGCTTTTTGCCTATAGGGTTCAGTGACTGTTCACTGACCTGCATTGTTAGCTGCGTTTTAGCCTGTAAACTTAGATGAGCCCTAACAGTTGATTTAAAGTAGTCGATGAACTACAGGACTAAATCTTATCCTGAAATAAGTCATGGACTCCCTCAAAGTTGTCAGCCTCAATAAGCCTTTTTTAAAAACACCCTGTGATGAGCCCAGAAAATGACAGGTCAAATTTCAGATACATTTTGTCTCTGAAACTACATGTGGAGTCACTTTGTGATCAACAAACCTCTGATTAGACTACTGTATGTTAGTGGTTTTTGTGAAGCTTTGGGCTAGAGTAGGGTTTCCTAAAATGTTTTGGCTTGACTGACTTTTAGATTAACATGAATTTGTGATCACACAATGTTAAAAAAGTTGTATAGGGGATGCACTTTTCACCCCCAATATTATTTACTGGCTGGTCCGGTCCACTCTGTCCTTACTGGGATGAAAACAGAGGCTACTCTGTTCATTACGACCGCAATTCGTGGCTACAGGAGGTGTGGAAAGGGTAATATCCTACTAAGGTCATGCAAATAACCCCGATCCCAGGGGAACCCAGGGGCAATTTTCATAAGAGATGACCCCGCATGTTTCTCCACACCCTAGTTGAAGCAACGCCGGATTAGTGGATGATGTCGGGGCGTTGTTTGCGCAGGTGGCGTGCGTGTGGCTGGGATTGTGGTTGTGTGCTGGTGATGTTAGAAGGTTTAATGTTGTTCAACCTCTTCTTTTCCTTCATATTTTTCCTCTGCAACTCCCATTAAACACTGGCCTTAAATTGGATCTGTGGACCAGCAACCGGAGGGGCGACGCCTACTGGTCAAGGTATGGCTACAATACCCATGTACCACCTCTTTCTCAGGCCATCTCGGCTTGCACTAGATTCCATAGCAACAAGTCAAAATTGGCTATTTCGCAAAGGAAATGGAAGAAAATAGAAAATAGAAAATTTTAGGTAAGATATAGGTTGAAGGGAAGCTATGTAGTTAAAGTAAGGTTAGAATCTAATAGTAAAAAGATGCTTTGTTTAGCCATACTTATGACTTTGGGGCTTTGGAAGCTAGTGACGACAGACCAACTGCCATCCGTCCATGCATATCTAAATCAGAGCAACAGTCTCATTTTCAAATATTCATCCCAACATCTTCTACACTTTACCAACTGAATTTTTTCTTTCCATTGACAGTAATGGACAAATTTCGGTATTGATTTATAGCTCAACTTGCATTATAGAACACAGGACTTTCTTAGTATAATCTGATTACCAAACACAGTCAATTCCTTTTGTATATTGATCCATTGTAATGTATTAGCTTAAGTGGTTAATGGAATTAGAAGTGCAACGTTTCCGAAGTTGGTCCTTTTTTCAAGGACGTGAAAATGTATCTTGCCCTGAGTGATAGCTCTCTGATAATGCTAAAACAGCTATGATATGATTGGATGATGGATAAATTAAAAACATATATTTGTGTCAATGGTTAATGTGTTCCAGTTTAGATTAATATGTTCTTTTCACATATATATTGCAACATATGCGAGGCTAGCAGCCAGGAAGAAATGCACTTCAGCAAATCCTGGCAATTTGTCAATTGGACTGTGTGAGTGTCAGTAGACCAGACTTGATTCATTGCCATTGAAATTTCATTACCCACATGGAACTCATTGTGAGTGCTATGGTGAATGAGACAGTTTTTTGTATTGATGTGATACAGCTTTGCCTTGACCTTTGTTGTTCATTTGGTTTATTTTCCAGTTGCAGTTGATGGTTTAGTGTTTGAGCTCTAAGGTGTTTTTATTAATCTTTGGCTACTCACATACTTCACAGCTCATTGTAGAGTCTATTCATCTCTCCTGCTACAAACATGGAAGGAAAATGTTTATCAATGTGATCTGCAAACTGAGCTTCATATAAAAACACCTATAGCTCTCAAGACGTACAGTATGTACAAAAACTATCCACAATTAAGTTGATGTTTCATGGTTGTTCCTGTTGATGCCGGCAAAAAAAAAGGTTCCTTAAGTCTTTGTGTTCCTGCTCCCTGATTGGTCGTTTGCCTTCCGTTCTTTTGAGACTTTCTTTCCTTTATTTACTTTCCCTTTGTTGAGTGTTGAGTGGTGTCTGTCTCTCGGAGGGAAAGGTGAGTGATGCTAATCCTACAGTCCTGCTGTGAATCTATCCCCTCTGTCTTGCTGCTCTGCTTCCTGGTTGCCACCCCACCAGAAGAGCTCGCTGTGTCGCTCTCACCCACGCCTGGAGGTCTCAGTCCCGCCACAGAGAGCGGTCGCAGTAGCCGATCAGGCTTTGTCGATGGAGGGAGCGAGGACGGGGAGAGGGCTGAGCCGGTCAGCCCCAAAGCATCTCCCGTAGCGCCTGAAGCCCCTGCTGAAAGGGACACGTCCGGGCTTTTCTCCCCTGACTCCCTGGGGTCTGAGCAGAAGAGAAGCCAATCTGACAAGGTCTCTGTGGACCACAGTCTGAGTGGTTCTGAGTCTGAAGATGAAGATGAGAAGGACGTATGTGAGAACAAGGAGGCTCCTACCTCGTTCTACGAGGACAGAATCAGCCCAGAGGAACCTCAGAACCTTTCCTTCACAGAGAAGGATGTATATGAGACCAAGGAAGCTACTACCTCGGCCTACGCTGACAGGACCAGCCCTGAGAAGCCTCAGAAACTTTCCTTTACAGAGAAGGAACTAAACGAGAGCAAGGAGGCTCCAGCCCAGGCCTACGATGTCAGGGTCAGCACGGAGAAGCCTCAAAGCCCTCTCTTCACTGAGAAAGAGGGAAGTAAAGAGCAAGAGGATGAAGAAAAAGAGGAGGATAGTGACGAAGAAGATGATGAAGAGAGAATAGAAGTGTCAACAATCCGGAGGAGGCCCCGGCGTGAGCCCAGCTCTGAAGAGGAAGAGCAGGAGAAAGTGGAAGGCCGACCCCCTGTAGTAATTCCTGTTGCTTTGACCCCGGAGGAAGCCAAACAGCGTGTCCTGTCGTTTGACTACACAGAGCCCCAGGGACAATCCATGGATCAGGGCGTCCCTGCCAAGTGGCAGAATGGAGTGGACAAGACCTCCCCGGAGAGCAAGAGTCCTGACTCCAACAAGGCTGATCTTGGATCTCCCTTCTCCCCTAGCACAGTAGTCGACCGGACCCAGGACAAGTCTCTCCTTACTGAGCAACTAGATGCCTGCGACGAGGAGGAGCTAAAGGAGGAGGAGGTGCAGGAAACAGCTAGTCCTTCACCCATAACTGCTACACCACCGGAGGACGTTGAGCCAGTCCAGCTCCATGATGAGCCCACGAAGACAAACCAGCAGGAGTCGGCAGAAAAATACCTGGAGGCCACAGACGAGGATGCCATCGCAGCGGTTTCGGCAGCCCAGCTGGTGACCAATGACAAGCCTGCGCAAGCCAAGCCGGCAGTCACTAAGCCCAAGGAGCTGCCTGACGGTGGGCCCGAAGGTGATGCCCAGAGGAGTGCCACCATAGCAGCCAAAGGCCCAGTCAGGAAGGAGAAGAAAGTGACTACTACCAATGCTGCCCCTCCCCCCAAGACCGCAGCCGTTAAAACTCAAAAAGCGACCCCAAAAGGTGCTGCCTCACCGGGCAGAAAAGCAAATGCTACGGGGGCCATGCTCAAAGGTCTGTTTCACGTTCTAGTTCATCAATCTCCTCTCTCTACCCCCTCACCACTACCCCCCACACTTTTTATTTTCACAGATCTGTTTTTTTTTCTTACTAGAGCAACGCAATAAAGCAGCACCCTTTCTGAAAAACGTGCACAACACGCTAAATACGAGCGTGTTCAGTTGACGAAACGGACTGCTTGTAGCCGCCTCCCGCCGGTTTCTTTCTTGTGTCACTTGGTTCTCTTTCAAGCTTTCTCTTCTCTCTGTGTTTGTGCTCTGTGTTCTGTCCGTCTGGTGTTTGTCACTAACCCTCGTACCCAAGTCCTTTTTGCTGGCAGTGTTTTTCAATGTTCAGCCCCCCTTTTGGCATGTCACTTGCATGTTTGTTGGGTGTCTGCAACCTCACATTCATTGTTTATGGGTCACCCTATACATCCGCCTCTGTCTTCTGAAACAAACACCCACAAACACACACACACACACACACACACAGGTACGATTCAGACATGCATGAACAGACATGCACATAGGCACCTGTTTTCTAACTATCCTATTGCCAGAAGAGAGTAAGTCAGCGTAGTCTGTTAGGTTTAATGGAAGTGTTCTCAAGTGGCTTTCCTGCAGTGTCTCAGGGGGTGCGTTCCCCACCATTTTACCACAGCTAATCAATACATGGGTCTCTGGTTCCCTCCAACTTGGGCATCTAAATGTTGCAGGCATTGGGAATTATCAGTAGGCGTTGGTGTATATCTGATTAGCACTTGCAAATAACAGTTCCCTTTTCATAATTAAATGATTACCAAGTTATTCCCTTTTCAAAGGGACATTTTAAATATAATATTTTTTATATAAATGATTACTGGACTCCCAAGATTTTAAATAACAAATGGGTCAAATGGGTATCCATGGGAATCCCCCAAACTTATCAACATCTCCCTGTCAATGAAACTAATGTGGTCGTCCTTTGACAGGAGATAACATAATGGCCTGCCTATTTGGAATCCCCACAAAGACCCAATTTCTTCTACATCCAAGAAGACACAGACCAGAAGTTAAATATATGGCAATTTCTAAGCTGCTATCTGTTACTGTGCTACAGATAATTAGCCTTGTCCCAGACATTGTCCATGATTAGCTCAGTCCCAGACACTGTTTTTGATTAGCCCAGTCCCGGACACTGTTTATGATTAACTCAGTCCCAGAATATTTACTAGGCTGATTAAAGGGGATAAAAATAAGGCTGTGATGATTTAAGTCATTTTGGGAAATATACTGTTTGATAGAAGAAGCGTGGTAATGCTTCCTAAGCGGATGTCAACACACAGATCATTTGCTAATCTGGGGTATTACTCAAATTAAAGTCCAGTCAAATTGTATCATGAAAAAGGCAGGCTTTCTGGCAGTTAAAACGTTAATAACTATATAACCCAAGAGCAAGTTCAAAGCATTGGGATACTCCAACTATAGTATTTAATAAATCATATAGTATGCTAGCATTTACAGAACTGATGATGTAGCTTCTGAGAGTGTATCTAGATGCAGTGATATGGACAGAGTTTTAGTGCATTTTGGTGACGATATGATTAGCACAGCCTGAGTCCTTCTCTCCTGCCTTCTCCTCTTACAGTCAAAGCCGGTGCAGGAGCTGGGAAGGATGCATCTGACAAGAAGGTAGGTTTATAACTGGCCTCTGTGTGGAACACAAGTCTGACCTCTGACCTGCCCCTTGACAATGTGTTCATGTTCACAGTTTCTCAGTACTTTACTACAAAGGTCCAAAACCGGTTGGCGAAAGTGACTTTGGCATCAGTCGACCAATCGTAGTATCTACTTTCAACTGAAAATCCTTGACATCAAAAGGCCTGGCTAGCACATCTGAAGTCAAAGCCAGTCACCAATCATTTTTTTAAATTGCATTGATTTTATAGTATATTGTTTTTACTTCAGTTTTGCTGTATGGTTTAAATTGTTTTGAAGCCTGCATTGCTTGTAGCTTTTTGTTAAGTTCCATCATAGTTATGCATTTCTTTACACGTTGTTTGTTTTCACTTATGTCTTTTGCTTTGTGTTTCATAACACTTTTGCCCCACTTTTGATACAAGACCCCAAAAGCTACCACTCCTGCCAAAGCATCCACCCCCAAACGACCCTCATCGGTCCAAACCGTCCCCAACAAACAGCCTTGGTCCTCTTCCTCGGCCCCAGTCTGCAACACTAGCAGGCCCAGCTCAATATTCAAACCCAGTCCAGGCAGTGCAGGAGCCAGAGAACCTAGGTCAAGGGTAAGTAACACCCATGGACCGGCCTCAACTTTGACCTCCACTATCCCAGACCCACGCCGGTCTCTCCATAAGTTCATAGTGCTCCGTGGTGCTTGACCATCTTACGCGGTTCCTCTCCTAAACCACAGCCACCCATGTCTCCAGATCTCCTCGGTCCATTCCTCCACCAGATTAGTCAGTGGGTGTTTTGTTTTAACTCTTGGCACTGTTGTGTAGGTTTTAGTTTTTCTCTTCTAGAAGTAACTGTTCTGTTTGGCTTTCAGCCCGGAGATGGGAAGACCCCCAGTTCCAAGACACCAGGTGCTAAACCACATGGTTCTGGGTCCAAGGTGCAGGCCAAGACCACTGCTGGAGGTCAGTCTGTCGGCACTGCAGGACGTATTCAACAGATACTCAGTTCTCAAAGACATTTTTTGATTAAATTCTCACAGTAGTACCTTAAAAGTGAACCCAAATGCAGTCCATCGGCAACCGAATCCTTTACACAATCTCCTTTTCAAAAACCCATTATATATTTTAGAAAATACGTGGACTTTGAGCTGGAAATGAAACATTTGTCTTCACTGAACAGTGGCCTTTAACAGTGTATAATTTGTGTTACTTTGAGGAATGAATCATGGCTGCTTGTAGGATAAAGCAGAGAAAATCTCCAGATAGTTAAAATAACTAGAATGTGGCAAAAAAGAGAGAGATGAAGAGAATGTGGTTAGGTCCAAAGAAAGGGTGGTTAGTTTCCAACTCCACATTCATGTCTAACCGAAGCTTAATAACTACGTTCGCCATTAATAACTACGTTCACAAGTTGCAGCTTGAAAACCACATTTATGTCCCTATGTTGGATGATGTTAACACTTTTGACTGGGTTCTCTTTGGAAAGTCAGGCTACATTTTGACTTTAACTGTTGGCTGAGCTAGTTAAAAAAACTTTTGCGGGTGTTGCTCCTGAAATCCCAGATTCTGCCCATTTCTCCTAACCTTCTAGTGGATTCTCCCAAGACACCACAAGACCGTAGCGGGTACAGCAGCCCCAGCACGCCCAAGTCCCCCGCTAGCCGGGAGGTGAAGAAGGTGGCTGTGGTGCGCACCCCTCCTAAATCGCCTGCATCCTCCAGGGGGCGCACTCCAGCCCCTCTGGCAGCCCCGATGCCAGACTTGAAGAACGTCCGGTCCAAGATTGGCTCCACCGAGAACATCAAGCACTCGCCAGGTGGAGGACGGGTAAGAACCGGAACCAATTGTTTTTATGATATGTTATAAATATGACAAGCAGATAAAAGTTTGGATAGATATTGGAACTCATTCAAGGGTATTTCTTTAGTTTTTTACCATTTTACCATTCCTAATGACTTAAAAAATCAGCATGTTAAAGCAGAATCCTTTGGTGCGCCAGTAATTCTGGTATATAAATAAATGTTTTCTTTAAGGTATTCTACTACTATAAATGAATGTCACTTTCACATATATTTAAGGAGCATTTTTTTTAATCCAGGCAATTTTGCTAACCTTTTTATCATCGGTACCAATAGCTTTTGAGGTGTATGTGCCCAGAACAATGAGGATGGTTTGTTGTCCGTTAGTTCCTCGGGTGTTGGTGTAGACAACGCTTTCTCCCTCCTGGCTCTTGCAGGTGCAAATAGTTGAGAAGAAGATGGATTTAAGTAATGTACAGTCAAAGTGCGGCTCCAAAGCTAATATCAAGCATACCCCAGGAGGTGGCAATGTGAGTACCACAGACAGCATGGCCATCAAGACTGCAACAACAACCCCCCCATGTTCAGGACTCCTATAGATACAGGATATGTTCAGTTCCATAAAGACATCCCACTTCCTGATAAATGCATGTCAAGATATCTTTGACCTATAAATGAATGTTGTCGCCTCGCACACCTGTACCTTCTGAGGGTCAGAAATCTCCCTATTGATTTGGTACCAGCAGTGTTGCAGACACCAGCCCTATACTGTGAGGCTTCCTCGTAGATAATCTGGTACCAGCAGTGTTGCAGACACCAGCCCTGTACTGTGAGGCTACCTCGTTGATAATCTGGTACCAGCAGTGTTGCGGACACCAGCCCTGTACTGTGAGGCTACCTCGTTGATAATCTGGTACCAGCAGTGTTGCGGACACCAGCTCTGTACTGTGAGGCTACCTCGTAGATAATCTGGTACCAGCAGTGTTGCAGACACCAGGCCTGTACTGTGGGGCGACCTCGTAGATAATCTTGTGCAGTGTTGCAGACACCAGCCCTGTACTGTGGGCCGACCTCGTAGATAATCTGGTACCAGCAGTGTTGCAGACAACAGCCCTGTACTGTGGGGCGACTTCGTAGATAATCTGGTACCAGCAGTGTTGCAGACACCAGGCCTGTATTGTATGGCTACCTTGTGGGTAATGTGATACCAGCAGTGTTGCAGACAACAGGCCTATATTGTATGGCTACCTTGTGGGTAATGTGATACCAGCAGTGTTGCAGACAACAGGCCTGTACTGTATGGCTACCTTGTGGGTAATGTGATACCAGCAGTGTTGCAGACAACAGGCCTGTGCTGTATGGCTACCTTGTGGGTAATGTGATACCAGCAGTGTTGCAGACAACAAGCCTGTACTGTGAGGCTACCTCATAGATAAATCTCCCTGAAGGAAACTGCCGTGGTCAGCAGCAAGGTCCATTTGGCAGCCAGGCTGCTGCTGCACCGACCTGACAGAAAGATAACATTCCCTTCGCCTCTCCTACCTCTTCCAGGTGCAAATTGTACACAGGAAGATGGACTTGTCTAGTGTTCAGTCTAGGTGTAGCTCTGTAAAGGATTAATTTATTACCATATCCTTATTTATCCATTATTCTGCATATTAACTGTAATAAATGGACTGTTTTAGACTAGGCCTGAATTTGCTTTAGACTGTTCTTGGTTGCCACGGATAGAAGAAGACCTAGGTCAGCATGCCCTGTTCTTAGAAGACCAATGTCAAGCATGCCCCTGGAAGTGCTAATGTAGCTTGAGCATGAACTCACGGCTCGGTCCTGGGTCTGCCGGCTGTTTGGACCTTTTCAGGATCGAGATCAGAACTTCCCTAGTTCATAGATGGGAATAAGGACTTCCCTAGTATATAGATGGGAATAAGGACTTCCCTAGTGTATAGATCAGAATTAGGACTTCCCAAGTGTGTAGATAGGAATAAGGATTTCCCTAGTGTATAGATGGGAATAAGGACTTCCCTAGTGTATAGATCGGAATTAGGACTTCCCAAGTGTGTAGATAGGAATAAGAACTTCCCTAGTGTATAGATGGGAATAAGGACTTCCCTAGTATATAGATGGGAATAAGGACTTCCCTAGTGTGTAGATAGGAATAAGGACTTCCCTAGTGTATAGATGGGAATAAGGACTTCCCTAGTGTATAGATGGGAATAAGGACTTCCCTAGTGTATAGATGGGAATAAAGACTTCCCTAGTGTGTAGATAGGAATAAGGACTTCCCTAGTGTAGTGTTCCTACCACACTGGATTTTTGATTTCCATGAGCTGTAAGCCGTAATCATCAATATTGAAACAAAAAAGGCTTGAGATGTAACTTTATGTGTAATGAATTTAGAATATATGAAGGTGTCACTTTTTGATTTGAATTACAGGGAAAAAATGAACTTCCATGATATTCTAATTTTTTGAGATGCACCTGAACATGATTACACATACGGTTTAGGTTCAATGATTAAAAACAAACAGAAAAAGAAAAAAGCACAGTGTACAAACAAAACAAGACACAGATAACAAGACACTCAAATATAAGACAAAGTACATTGATTTACGCACCAGTGTTATTCCCTCAGTGGCCTCATGTTTTTAGTAGGTATTGGGCCTGGCAAGGTCTGCACTGACCCTTAGGTGTACTAAAATAATAAGGACTTCCCTAGTTCACAGATAGGAATAAGGACTTCCCTATACACTGGTATAAAGACTTTCTTAGCATATAGATAGATTTAACGGTACACTTCAGTTTGGGAATGATGGAATGTTGATTAGATATGTGTGTTTTTTGTTCAATTTACTTACTTTTTTTCTTATGGAATCCCAAACTATGTACATTATAAATATTAGAATGCCTGGTAGCACTATATTTTGATAGTTCCAAAAGTGTGTCTGTAGATGCTATACAGATTATGTACTGACTATCAGTAACATTTTAACTTCCTACTAACCCTACCCTTACCTTATCCTAACCCTGACTTTAAACCTTATTCTAAACCTAATCTTAATCTTAACGTGCAGTTGTTTATCAACTTTGAAAAAGTTGATAAACATTTATCAAAGTTTAAAGTATGCTGAAAGCTTGTTGATAGAATTAATGTCTATAGAACATATACAGATGGCAATTGGGGCTCTCCCAATAAAATGTAACCCAATGCTAAAGGTTATTTTAATCAGTTAGACTTCACTGCTTTATTTAATATCGAAATAGTGATCTCAGATTAAAATGCTGTTCTAAAGTCTTAGCAGTGTACACTTGCAGCACGTCATAAAATTTTATTAATTTAATATTTGAATGTGAAAAAATTAAGTGACATGTAGGTCACTTAACCATAGGAGCTTTTAATGTGGAGGTTCACAGTTATCATCTATGAGATATTAAGTTCTGGCGACTGCCATTTGTGCCAGGAAAGCCGAGAGTTTCCAGCGTTTTCAAAGACACAACTACCACTTCCCCAGATTCCTCATGCAGTTGCCCTTTACAGATGAATTCCACACCGGTCTAACTTCAATGAAAGCATTGTGATCTGATCTGCATTTCCACCCTACACCAATCACTTCCAACACAACAAAAGTTTTCCACAGCCGGGCAAACTGCTTGAAACGTACATTATCAAGTGCATTATCGCTTAAACAGCCGGCCCTCTCACAAATATAGGTTTTGTCTCAATTAGTGCCGATTCCAGACCAACCGGACCAGAGCAGATACAGGCAGTTCAGCATTCCCACCATCAGCAACCCTGCTCTCTCAGTCAAGGTCTGTTTTTTAGTTGAGCTGACTAAACACTTTCCAGTAGGGGAATGTGTACACCGGACACCATTCATTCTGGCCTTGGGTCGATACAGCCCCAGTACACAGGATTGAAATTCAGAGGAACCACACAAATTATTATACAAATGAATGTTCAATTGTGCACTCCAAAAAGCCATTTCACAAAGAATGAGATGAATCGCAGTAGAATTAATGAAATAATTTCCATTTATTTCCAAGCTGTGTTTATCTATAGGCCTGTTGTACTCCTGACTCCCATGGCCATCATAGTCAGTAGAGACCATGGTGTCTGCTAGCATCCCCTCAGAAGACACAGACCCATCAGTGTAGTGATGGGAGTGGATGTTGTATACACAGTGTGGATACTGTCAGCTCAGAGTGTCATCTGATACTGACTTCTACTGGATGGGGTCACAGATGGGGTCACGGATGGGGTCATGGACGGGGTCATGGACTGAGGAACAGAGCTGCATGTGGAAGGTTTTACGGAGGATGCGGCATCCTTGCCTGGAGTTGCCGTTGCCAAGTTTTTTTTTTTTTGTGGGTCTGTCTGCCCTAGATCTGTCTCCTCAAATGTGTCTTCTATAATCATGACCCGTCCATGGGCTCTTGTAGCCTCAGACGCTTAACAGTGTGATGCTGAAAACCTCCACATCAGAGCTGGTTGTTGCCTTGCATGACATGTTAATGTGAAGACACGGTTGTGATGTGATATGTGGTAGAGCATGGTTATGGTTGACTTGGCATGGCAGGGTTGTTGTCCAGGCTGGGTCCTAGCTGGGTCCATTTGGAATAATTAGTCATAATGCTGTCAATCTTTGGTTTTAAGATGGTTTCCTGGTTGTAGAAATGTCAGATATACACATTACAACCAGTTTAAGACATATCATTGATGAAAGTATATTTTAAACAAAAATTCCAACAATCAAAAAATCAGTTAAAGCAGGGATTCTCAAACCTCGGGGACCTGCAGCCATTCCTTGTTTTTTAACATTTCCAGAGCTAGTACACCTGATTTCATTTGCAAACTATTATATTATCACTCCCTTGATTAGGCTAATCAAATGAGCTAGTTCAGTGCTACACCAAAGATGTGAAACGTCTGCCCATCCCTTAGGACAGGTTTGAGTTAAAAGCATTTTTTAACAAAAAACATAATTCTGTCAGAATTTAATGTGACCATCACCAACTGAAAAACATAAGATTAACATTGGCCAGTAGAGCAGGTTGTGCCAGCTGAGTTCAACTTGAACCCTGTAGGTGGTTACTATAGTCCTGAAACCTGTAGGTGGTTACAAAAGTCCTGAACCCTGTCAATGGATATAATAGTCCTGAATCCTGTCAATAAATGTAATAGTCATGAACCCTGTCAATGGTTTTAATAGTCCTGAACCTTGTCAGTGGCTATAATAGTCCTGAACCCTGTCAGTGGTGATATTAGTCCTAAATCCTGTCAGTTGTTATAATAGTCCTGAATCGGTCATGGGTGATAATAGTCTTGAACCCTGTCAGTGGTTATAATAGTCATTAACCCTGTCAGTGTTTATAATTGTCCTTAACCCTGTCAGTGGTTATAATAGTCCTTAACCCTGTCAGTGGTTATAACAGTCCTTAACCCTGTCAGTGGATTTAATAGTATTTAACCCTGACACTGGTGATAATAATCCCGAATTTGTCGTCTTCAGCACCAGCCATCAACCTTCTGTCCATCATAGTCCATTATTCAAATGAACATATCCTGGCATTAACCACTGTACAACTAAACATTCTGTTTATATTAGTCTATAGGCCATGACTAATATGATGTAAGGTTCAACTCTTAAAACAGAAGAGCATTTTTTTTGTGTTAATAGTAAGTGTTAGGCCTCAAAGCTGTATGAAACATTTGGTATTTCTTAACACCTCAAAGACGTATAATACCTGCTGGTGATTTACGTATTTTAGACAGAAATCTAAGTTGACGGCTTGGTTTGGGAGGTTGGGTCGGTGTGTAAAAATACAAAGGTTACATGTTGCATCAGGGATAACACACAGAGCAAACGCTTGTTCTAAACCTTTTGGTCTTCTAACCTTTTACATAAATTATCCTAACTTTTGTCATTTTAGATCTCCTAACCTTTTACATAAATTATCCTAACCTTATACATAAATTATCCTAACTTTTGTCATTTTAGATCTCCTAACCTTTTACATAAATTATCCTAACCTTATACATACATTATCCTAACTTCTGTCATTTTAGATCTCCTAACCTTTTACATAAATTATCCTAACCTTATACATAAATTATTCTAAACTTTGTAGATATTGGTCTCCTAATGTTTTACATAAATTATTCTAACCTTTGTAGATTTAGGTCTCCTAACCTTTTACATACATTATCCAAACCTTTGTAGATTTTCTTAAATTATCCTGACCTTTTACATTAATTATCCTAACTTTTGTCATTTTAGATCTCCTAACCTTTTACATAAATGATCCTAACCTTTGTAGTTTTAGGTCTCCTAACCTTTTACATAAATTATCCTTACCTTTGTTGTTATTCCAACCAGCAACCTAAATTGTCAGGATATTTCTCCTTTGTTTTCCGAGCAACAAGCAACCTGGTCTCAGAGAAAGACGTATAATTACTATATGTCCTACTATATGTCCTCCAAGACATTAAAGAGGATGCCAGGCATCTTATAACTTGTATTCTATTGCACGACCACCTTTACATGGACAATGTTACCTAATGCACAGTAGCATCATATACAATACTAAATAGAGTGTCACAGTTTTTATTCACAGACTAATACAAAATGACCTGGGATAATGTTTTGCGCTAAGCTTATATGTTGCTGGTATATTGCAGTCCTGCTGGGTTCTTTCATCTTCCCAGAGAAACCAAGCTCTGGCTTGTGAACAGTGAGATGACAGACTGGCTCTTTATGTTGTTCTGACACCACTGTGTGTCTGACTTGTGTAACTACAAGTGAATCTGCAATGTCCCTGCCTAGGATTTGGGGTTTGAAGTATTGGTCGTCCGATGTAGAAAGCATTACATTAACTATGTGAATGTTGTGTTTTATAATTGTTATATGATTGACACGTATTATTACATATGGATTACATTCAGCATCCTCCGCTGATCAGTGGTGAGGTGTTTTCTCCGGTCGTCTGGAAAAGTGCCTGTAGAGAACGCTCCCGTGCTGAATGAGATGAGAAATGTGAAAGCCTTTTCATTGTACAGTAACGCCTCGGCAATCTGCTTTTTTCTTGACATTTTAGACCCAGTTATGTAAGTTAAATGACATTTCAAATCCTATTTCACAGATTAAAATGTAGTATTTGTTCTGATAAATTCATGACAGAACCATGGTCAAATTTCTAATAAATAATGTTGCACATGCTGATATACCAAATCAGTATTTTACAGGAATTTATCATTTTTGAGTACAGGAAAATAATGTCTCTTTCCATTTTCAAACCAATATCGATTCAGGACAATGTAGAAGCAAGTCTAATCAGGAAGCCCAGTCCTGGTCTAATCAGGAAGCCCAGTCCTGGTCTAATCAGGAAGCCCAGTCCTGGTCTAATCAGGAAGCCCAGTCTTGGTCTAATCAGGAAGCCCAGTCTTGGTCTGGTCCTTGTCCTTGCATTTGTCTGCTGTTGACTCATTCTGGATTGCTGTCTGTATAATGACTTCTTGATTTGCCTTACAATGAGAACTAACTCCGGCTCTGTCTGTGGTTTATCTTTCTCCATATAGGTTCAAATTACTCACAAAAAGATTGACCTAAGCAACGTGCAGTCAAAGTGTGGATCGAAGGCCAACATTCACCACAAACCAGGTAATCTCACAAGGTTTGAAATTATGTTATTTCAATTTTAGCGAGTGAACAAAGCAACCCTGCTCCTCCATGGACTAGCAAAGAGACCGAGTCACAATGCATTGTGTAATCCTAAATGTGAAGCCACTAAAGGAAATTAAATCTCTTGAAAGGTTAGTAAAAGAGTTTTCTCTCATTAGGTGGAGGCAATGTGGAGATTAAATCTGAGAAGTTGGACTTCAAGGTTCAGTCCAAGATTGGATCATTGGAAAACGTTGGCCATGTGGCGGGAGGAGGCCAGAAGAAGGTACTGAACAGATACACTGGTTTCTCAACTCGCACAATATTTTCAAAACAGTACTTTAATTATGTTTCAAACTAACAAAAAATGTTTTGCAATTTATTGATTTCTGCAGTCTTGCTCACAATGCATTGCTAATACTTTCCGGCTTAAAATCTAAAATCTAAGCTGTTGGTTTGCGTGGCACAACTCCCTTTGCTTGGCACCCTGGGCCTGCTGTGAAACTTTCTTGTGAGCATTTCTGAAATTGTATGCAGAATAGAGACAGTATTAACAGATAATACAAGCTAGTTCTGTTGAATTAGTAATGGTCTTCCATGTCCTATAATAATGAAACCGTTATTTCTTAATATATTCCTGGTAACATTAAATAACACACAAACAATAACGCCCACAGGTGTTAATGCCAGTTCCAACAATGCCAGAGCCAATTTCAGAAACAACCGTACATTTTTCACATTGACCTGAATAGTAATAGTGATATACCTGGCAACATCACCTCTCTGAATGTCCTAAACCTGTTACAAACCTCTGACTGTCCACAATGACATGAATAGTAATAGTGATATACCTGGCAACATCACCTCTCTGACTGTCCTAAACCTGTTACAAACCTCTGACTGTCCACAATGACCTGAATAGTAATAGTGATATACCTGGCAACATCACCTCTCTGACTGTCCTAAACCTGTTACAAACCTCTGACCGTCCACAAGGACCTGAATAGTAATAGTGAAATACCTGGCAACATCAACTCTCTGACTGTCCTAAACATGTTACAAACTTCTGACCGTCCACAATGACCTGAATAGTAATAGTGATATACCTGGCAACATCACCTCTCTGACTGTCCTTCCTCTCCTCTTGGCCCAGCATGTTTGGGTGGTGACCCACTCCTGTATCCTCACTCATTCCAAGCTTGCAGACCACCCTCTTGCATACCTCAATCAACTGCTATTCAGGATATTATACATTTTTACATTTTGTGTGTGTTCTTTTGCAGTCACTTTTATTTCATTCGACTCCCTTTAAGTTGAACTTGTTTTTCATTTCAACCCCAAATGCATGTCATCCGTGCGTCTGTTAAAGCGAGAGAAGGGGAGGGAAGCAGAGGGGTTGGCTGGAGAAGGTGACGTCTCTTTAAACAGGGACACTCTGAGGTCTGGCTCTACTGGTGTCTCCGCTCAGGCTCCCCCCACTGAGTCTGAACACACCCCAAGTGAAGGGGTGACCTGGTAAAGCTAGAAGCCTCCAGTAAGTACCCATGTCTTATTTCAGACCAAGACACCAATGTTGCCAACGTTTTCCTGTCAGCTGGATGGGGCAGGGCTCTTCAACTCTGGTCCTGGACAGCCGTGTCAGTTCTGATTTTGTTTCTATCTGATAAATCAGCACCTGATTAGGAGATGATTTAAATCAGAACCTTACCCTAACTGTAACCTCAATAAAATAACCTTTATGTTATTAACCTTTTTTAAACCCAACCCCTTAGCCGGAAATTTACCAGGGAAAGGTCTCCACAAGGTCAACTTTTTCATGTTTCACTATCCTTGGTAGGATTTGAGGTCCCCGCTATTTCAGTTAAACGTGAACACATACATACAAAGAATGTCCGTAGGAGTCCACACCATCAAGAACTATATGTATTGACCACAAGAGCGCGTTTTACAGCAGCAACACTGATGGTCACTTTCCAGCAGTGTTTGTCCTCATTCTGCACTGACATGACAGTGAAACATTGAAAGATTTCATATATTCTCAGTTCCAAAGGTTTAAGCAAAGATGCCAGTGTGTTGATGAATGCTGTTGCAGCTTGGCCTTGACTGTTGGCTCGCCGTGTTTCAGTACCAGATTGTCATATCGTGAACCTCTCCTCTGCCCCCCTGCAGATTGAAAGCCACAAACTGAGTTTCCGCGAGACGGCGAAAGCCCGCACCGACCACGGAGCAGAGATCGTCCCCGTGGAGATCATCACAGGTGGCTCACCCTCCCGTCTCCGCAGCAACGTGTCCTCCCCCGGCAGCCAGAACATGACGGAGACGCCGCCACTGTCCACGCTAGCGGACCAGGTCTCCGCCTCCCTCGCAAAGCAAGGCCTGTGATTCGACCACGTTGCCCCACCCCCCAAAAAAATAGCATATTAGGTTACCAAGGGAACCAACCGCGTGATTAAAATTAGAGAAACCAAGATGAAAAGAAACACTGCGCTCAGCCTCTCCCTACTTCCGTGAAATTCAAAGTCGTTCGCTGGATTTGTTGACCGGGGATATCCGCCAGTGCAAAGTGGTCCATTAATGATCAGCTGTTTATGGTCTTGATAGGCAGGCAGACACAGGAAATAAAAACATTAAAGTGAAAGCTTAGCAACAGTATTCTGTTCACCCAAACACACGTCCATGCCTTCTTATAATGACACTTACCCTACCTAGTCAACAGATGTTGTGCGATCGATTGGGCGGCTCGCACAAACCCCTGTGCACGTTGCTTTGCGCGTTGCCATGTTGTCAATTCTTTTATTTGTTAATAAAGGCCTTAAAATGTGATGTGGCCTAACTGAAAAAGGTTCAGCGCTAGGATAGTGCAGGCTGGTCTCAGGAGAATAGAAACGATTACACTTAAAATGTTTGACAGCCGAATTCGTAACATGTCACATTACTTTAGGGTACATCCCGGCCACTGGGGGCAGTGGTGAGCACATTTGTTGTTAAATAGTGGCCCCCGACCTTCGCTCCAGTGGTTGCATCAACAGAGGTGTTTCTTGTGGTTGTTTTCTAACCGTAACCTTAACCCCAGTACTGTCATAAATAACCCTAACCTAACCTTTTATTTTTGTTTAACCATAACCTAATGTTAACCGTAACCCCAGTACTGTGATGCCAAACCTTAATACTAATCCTACAACTAATTGATACTATATCATATGTTTAAAGTCGAAAGATATGATACATTTTAGTAGTAGTCGTAGCATATGATACGTTTTTGCAAACGCGTAAATTATACGATTCAGTAGGGCATTGTATTGTATCCTAACCTAATGTAACATATCGTATGAATTCAGCTGTCACACATTTATGTATACTAAGTTGAGTATTTGTCTGAGACCAGGTTGCAATGTGACACTGTTATACACAATTTAATCAAGGTCAAGTGCCATAAGACAGCTGCCTCTTTCTGCTTAAATCACTTCGATATTCCCTAGTTGTGAAATCCACGAAGATATATTTACAGATTCCAAAATTCAAACATACTTGTCGTGAGTAGATAAGTAACCGTAATTTAATGAACAGCGTGTAAGGAAGATGAATAAACTCTACATTTGATATTATAAAATGTCACATTGCTTGTAATATTGACAAATAAAACGTACACGAAAACGACTATCACTTAAAGTCCATTAACCAATTCAGATGGAGTTAAATAATCACCCTTTTCTAGATCAAAACACTTCAAGGGGATCCCCTTGATGTGATTCAACGATATTGATGATGTAAAGTTAAGAGCTTATTTGTATGTGTATGGCGTAGTCTACTTGCAGGCTTATTGGCGTTTTATCACCTATCCTCGGTTGAGGAAATCCATTCATATTGGGAATATATGGAATGAGCCCGAGTCATAAAACATACATCGTAGCTGCCATGAGTTGAGAAGTGCCTATCTCAGGTTTTACGATCCAACACTAATACCTAGTCAACATTACAAAACCGTTAACAACTCATTCGTTTCACTGGCCGGCCGAACATAGTGTTTCACGATTGCATTGAGATGCCACTAAAAAAGCCAGATCGCACATGCCTGAACAATACTCTCCATTTTCCCAGCATGAAATTCTGAAGCCTGATCCATATGTTGCGTCCCGATTATACGCTCCTCCCCAAGCGGGCACTTGCTAACCTCTGAACTGATCCGACCCCCTCCTCAGAAGCTCCTACACGGCGCTACTCAAGTATAGAATTTTAACAACGGTAAATATGTCTTCGAGCACGATTTTTTTCTCCAAAAACGCTGTCGATCAAAGCTTATGTTTCGCACTTTCTTCCTTACTAGTAGCCTTGTAGTGTGGATGTAAGATGTATTAAACTCATTTAAAACGAATGCTTGTAGACGCACCTGCTGAACAGACCCTGCTACTATTTATTTTATATCTCGTTTTTATATTCCTCTCCCTCGTCCTGCTCGCTCTTATTTTCGTGAGGGAGTTTTTACACACTGAATTTGTCAAGCTGACCCGCTGCGTAGTCAATTCCATCTGGCTGGTTTTGCTTCTCATTCCTCATGATCAAAATGAATATCTTCAACCCGGCTAATGATATACCATTGCAATACGCCAAGCAGTGTTTAGCAGATTGTATAAGGCTACATTGCGAAGATAGAACAAATCTGTCCAATTCATTTTGGCATATCAACTTGGATACTGATAATTGAAATGTCAGCTCAACATCGTCTCCCATGTAACCACATCAGAAAATGTTAAGGAGTGGACAAAGATTCTGAAAGGAAAAATATATAAACCTCTATAATAGTTTACGTATTTCCTTTTTCCCATAATCTGACCCTTTAAGCAAATGGCCGAGGCACAGTGATATTTGCTGGGTCTTAACATGTCATTAATTCAGTTAAACAAATAAGAACACGTGGAATAGACTTCGGGGCTTGTCGGTGTAGTGAATTACTTTTGTCCTCTTGAAACCAGGACCAATGAGTTCCTGACCCCTCCCTCCATTAACTGTGTCCAGTTCTGTTTCTTCTTCTCTGTTTGCAGTTTTAGCTTTACAGTTGTAATTGGCCTTATTGTAATGTGCTTTTTTTAAAAAAAAAAAAAAATTGGTTTACACTAATAATACTTGTTGCTGTAAACGTGGGTTTGGAAATAAAGTCGATATTGGAACAGCAATTATGTTGTTTTTATTTTCCCTCATTGCATCTTGTGAACACATCGTGTTATAAATCACGTTTTATCGCAGAAATACAGACTTGGTAGACCTGGTGTTTAAGGTTTTCTACATATATAAAGAGGTCTGCAGAGTTCTGGACTCTGGACATGAGAGGTCACAGTGCTTTCCAAGTCTACATATTCACAAATGTAGTCAAGCCCCAGGCTACAGCTTGTGAATGAAACATGCTTTTAATTGGAAATTGATCCGCAAGCCTAAAAAAGAGGAAAGGTGAGAGTACAAAACCTCAAAGGTCATAGTGAACACATAACACCTTAGAGAAACACAAGGACAACCAAAGTTTGATACAATATAATTCACTTTTATTTTGAGAAGCACAAACGCTGCCTGCCCGTCGGATTCGTCAATCATCCATAAACTTTTTTGTTTTGTTTTTGCCTCTGCATAAAGAAAAGTGTTAAATATTTTGTCGTGTCTTCTCCCTATACAATCAGGACAGCTACAGCCTGAACATCAAACACAGTTAAGAATCAAACAAAGTATTTACAAAATATACTCTTTTTTTTTTTTGTACAAACTATTACATGCTAAAGGATTATACCAGACTCAGCCAGCCCCATTCACCAGTTGGAAATTGTAAGTATGAAAATAACCCACGCAATACAATATCGGCTTCTCAATGCTAGTCACAAACCCCTACTGTACATCTGTCTCTCTGGTGTCCAGTTTCCAATTGAGGACACCATAGATCATTCATGAAGGAGATGGAGGGACCTCAGTGAGGACAGAGGGCGATAGGCAAGCATGGTCCCTTGAAAATCCTGTTTGTCTTTTTGTCTGCATTTCCTGACCGACCACAGGTCACAATGGGGGGTGGGGGTGGGGGGGACTTGACAGACAGCCTCCTGTCCCAGAATGATCGGAAGGACCCACGTGCAGAGACTTTGTCTCCTCCTAACATTGACATACAGCAGAATCAGATGAGGGACAAAACTCCTTTTTGAAAAATGAAATGGACTAAGGCTCAACCAAACAGCGATCTCAAAGATATTTCTTAATACATTCTTAGAATTTGTTTTTTATTGAGAGACTCAAACATGACCTCAGACATGATTCCAAACTAGTTAACAGGAACAAGAGAAGGGCATTCATTGGTTGCAGCAGGGTGATGCAAGCTTACGATTGGCTACCTAACAGGTGCTTTTCACTACTGGGGCTAAGGGCATTAGAGGGTAGGATGAGTAGAGAGGGCAAGACAGACAGACTGGCTGGTTGCTGACCTGAGCATGATCAAAGTGACTCAGTTCCTTACGAAACCTTGCTGCCAAAGCTGCATTAAACCCAACATTACATTTGTCTCCCAATTTAGAGTGATTATTTCAATCAAATTAGGACTTCATCCATTTTATCGGTATCTGTAGGTGTTGCTATACAGCGCAACATGCCAGTTGCAAGACAACTACACGCTGAACGCTGATTCTGGTTGTGACTGAACAACGGCAACCCTCTTCATTAGCTGGTGTAGAGAAAGTAGAGCGAATTGAAAAGGGTCTTGAGCTAATATATTTAGCCAAAAAATACATTCAAAAACAGCTTTCTTTGTAATTGGAACCTCACTGCCTGACTGCACACTACTGATTTCTAGAACATTATGAAATCTAAATCAAAATAGTGTGACATAACAGCACACCACAACGGAAATGGCTGAAAGCAGACAAAGCAGACGGAAAGCGATCCAAAACGCACTTGTTCAAATACAAGCACATCAAATGCCTCTATTTCCAAAAGGGACAGTCGCACAGGGTTTGGCTGATGTGTCTCCGTTAATATATGTCAACATGTTACACATTATCATTTATTCCTTTGGCCTTGTTTTGTCTGATTCATTCAAAACTAGTCTAATAAGGATAATCTAACACTGCATGTAGAATTTCTGGCAGTGCTAAAGTAATTCCAATAGTCTGGCCCGCCGACTTTCGTTCACAGCCCACAACCACCTTTTTGACAGGGGGTTAAAAGGAAATATCCTATAGGATCCTGTAGGAATAAAACAGCTACACAGTGACAACGCATAGAATGGATTTTAACTGAACAGAGACAAACAGCATCAAGGGAAAGCCCTAGCTCAGAAAACGATGCTCTGTGAAACTGGCGCTGTAAGAGTCACTTCAAGGTTCAGATGGACCCCCTGGGGAGGGACAAACATTAGGTTTAATTCAGAGGCGCAGAGCGTAGCCAGCTACAGGAAAGAGGGCAACACTGTGGCTTTGTCTTTGCCAATTTCTTTCAACTGAGATGAGAATGGAAAGCTACAAATATTCACTCACAGCCGGAGTCACAGGTCACAGCCCATTGCCTACACACAGCCTTCGGTCTATTTTCTGACTATATATACCAAATATATATATATATACCAAATATATATATATATACCAAATATATATATATA
>JACXGI010009571.1:5693-29976 GCA_016801175.1 Esox masquinongy
GGTAGATTGGGGGTGTAGTGTAGTGTCATGGTAGCGTGGTGTGATGGTATGGTAGATTGGGGGTGTAGTGTAGTGTCATGGTAGCGTGGTGTGATGGTATGGTAGATTGGGGGTGTAGTGTAGTGTCATGGTAGCGTGGTGTGATGGTATGGTAGATTGGGGGTGTAGTGTAGTGTCATGGTAGCGTGGTGTGGTGTGAGGCGGTGATAGAGCAGCAGTCCAGGGGAACAATGACCTCATTCTTCAGCCACCAGGGAATCAAACACTACATCCATAATGGCCCCCTATTCCCTATGTAGGGTAATACCTCTGACCAGAGAAATCCATCAGGCTCTGGACAACAGCAGGGCACTACCAATGGAACAGGCTGCTATTTGGGACACAGTCCCATCTCAGCACTCGAAGCCTCCGACCCACTGGACACAATAACAGTGTTCTGTCTACTGGGACCAGCAGCTGGTATTCAAGAGCCACTCAACCCTCAAATCGCCCCACACATACAAACACACACACACGCACACACATTTTCTTCTCTCCCAATGATCCAGAGACATATCTTGGATTGTGTTAAAATGCCTACATCCTAAAAATTATGCTGCCATTTTTATAAGACTACTCATGGTCTGTGGCAGGTGACTATTCTACCAGAGGAGACTATTCTTCCACAGGTCACTATTCCACCGGGAGTGACTATTCCACATAGACAAGCTATTCCACAGAGACAATATTCCATGAAGGGCAGATATATCGCCACAGCAAGCGAATATTCAGAGGTGATGACTTTTGCGGACGCTGATTATTGCTGCGACGGATTGGCTACTGTTCTGTGACCTTTCTGTAGAAGACAACTATTCTGCAATGAGGAGTGTGGTGCGGAGGAGCACTGTTTGTATTCTGTGTGAGGGCCCTTTTATCTGGAAGGTTATTTTATGGTAGGTGGCTCTTAAAGCGCCACAGCGTGGAGCAAAACGGAGAGCGAGAAAAGACATTTGTCCAGAGGTGACACAACCTGAGAAGGGTGCAGACACAGCGCTGCCCTGTCTCCAATCAACCCTTCCTGCAGAGACGAGAAAGCAAGAGCAGAAGAAATACAAGTAGAGAAAGAGTGCACAGGTAGATGGAAAGACAGAGACAGAAAGAAATAATACTAGACAACTCAATAAAATACAGAAACGTATTTACAATAACAGCCAGACGATTGGCAAAGAAAAGTAGTAAGAGAGAGACTCACTCAAAAAAAACAGTGAACTACTGAATGCTAACTAGAGTTTTTTTCATTCAAGCATTATATAAATCAGGTAAGTGCCTGAGAACACATTTTGATTTACAGCAATGACCTGGGGAATAGTTACATGGGGAGGAGATGGGAGGAGAAGAGTCAAGTTAGAATCTGGAGATGATTGAGAGATCATGTTGGAGTGAGGGTCCGATCAGAAATTTGAACAGAGAATATCTGAGAAGTTTGACTGACACAAAATTAAGAAAGGCCATTACAATTTATTCACTCACTCAGTAAGCATGGCCCTGCAATTAAGACAGGCCACCATAGGCAGAATTGTCTTGCAAAAATGTTGCACTAAATAAGGTGGAAACTGAGCTGCACTTCCTAATGTTCGGCCAAATGCACACTATATAGAGATACATATATCCTAAAATACACAATAAACAAACAGCCAATTTGGAACAAATCATCACGTTATTTTCCCAGTAACAATACGTGCAATATTGTTATTCTCTACAAACTTCCTGAGTGTAAGGTTACTGTTAATGTCTGATTGCTTTTTTCCTTGTCTTAGAAACTGCAGAGGGAGGGAGAGCAAGAGCCAGAAACTGCAGAGGGAGGGAGAGAAACTGCAGAGGGAGGGAGAGTAAGAGCCAGAAACTGCAGAGGGAGGGAGAGAAAGCAAGAGATAGAGCGTGGGAGAGAGGGAGAGCAGGGGGGAGAAGCTGCAGAGGGTGAACCCTAAGGTTTAGACGGAGAGAGAGAGAGAGAGAGAGAGAAAGAGATGCAAATACAGCTCTTTAAACTGAACTGACAGACAAAGAGTGACGGTTTAGGGGAAGACAGCCGGGGAGAAGTTGCAAGGGCAAGACGACGAGGGCAAGACAAAGAATCAAAACCTGTCGTCCTTCCTCTTTTCTAGGACTCATCCCCCCATTTCGCTTAACCTACAGTATTGGCTTTGACTGGCTGATGACTGCTGACGGTGTTCAGGCTGATTGGAGTGGCAACATCACACACCAAATCTTCAAGCCACTAAACATTAAGAGTAACCAATTTGTAGAAGAACATGTTTTTCCCATGCAATCTCTGAAACTGGTGCTGAATAAGGATTTATTTCACTTGCCCATTCGGACGAGCGCAGTCTACAATCCCCTTGTCTTCCTTGACTATTTTTTTTTACTTGTCCCGGACACACTTGAAAGCTAAACCCTTGGGGTGAATTGGGGTTTAAGAATCCTTGCGTCAGGATATGTGTGAAGCCTGGTGTGGTGGAGCCTAGAGTTGGAGTGAAGATTTTTAGCTGAAGAGATGGTCAGTTCTTGACATAATTAACCTTAGGCGACTGGCCAACGTACCAGCAGAAAGAGCACTTTGATATTCCTGACTGGAGGAGACAGAAGTGTGGATTATTCGTTCAACTGGCTGTTGTCACGGCATAGGTCGTAACCTTGTTATATTCTGGGGATGGAACAGCTTGACTTTTGTCACACTTGGATGTGGCTGTCAAATATTATACCCAGGTTGTGAATGTCATATCGAGGCTTTAGCTGGCTGACGTTGGTAATGGTGATGGGGGGGGCGGGAGGCAATCACGATGACCTCAGTCTTTTTGCAGTTTAACTGGAGGAGCGCTGGAAACTCTGCTTCATCCACACACTGATGTGATGCTTGCAGATGACCCAGAGAGCAGGGCTACTGGCGTGTCTGTGTTCATAGAGACATAAAGCAGACTGTCTTTGTCTTATCAGTGAAAGCGAGTGTACGTCCCCAGCATGCAGAACAGTAGAGGACAGGCAGGTGTTTTTAATGGCTTCAATTAGGTTTGGAAGCACCACAGTTATTTATTGCACCGTTGTATTTTACATTTCAGTTGTTTGGTTGATGCTCTCATCCAGAACGTCTTACATACATTATTGATCGCAAACATTTGGTAACTTGAGTACTTTTAATCGTTTTTTTTATTTCAGGTAGAGGGAATCCTCAACATCCCTACTCTTGGGTTTTTTAGTGGCCGCTAAAGATCTGGATCCCGAAAGCTGGGCTGTGTTAATAGTTGTCAGACTCCTGAACTGAATGGCTCTTTCTTGGACAGAGCAAGTAGAAGAAATGTTAGGGTGCCAATAGTGGATACAAGAGTCTTAACCAATACAGAGTCTCTGGATACAAAGCCGGTAGGGACTCGGAGCCGGTAGGGACGAAACAGATTTCCACCGTCATGGATGTGCTGCAGGGGAAACGCTCCTCCACGACTGATGTTGTACGATTCTACAGAACATCTGAACCCTAATAAGCTTTGACCGGATCTGGTGACCATGTGAACTGGATGTGATGCGAGGGCCGACCTTGCCCGAGACTTTATCCCCCTGTATGACGCCTGTGTTACTTCCCTTGGATGGTTGGTCACCATGTGAGCACGCTGTAGGCCAATCGATATCGTACTAGTCTCTGCCAGGCGTCAAGACAACATGTGGGTGAAAGGTTGTTGGTGTGTGTGTTACATGCCTTTGTTTTTAACCGTTATAATGTTTTCATTGATCTACAGGCGGTCTACACACTTTTTGTTCTGTGTACCAAGAGGGGAAGCTATAGGTAGGTTGAGTCGTGTCATTGATTTTCCAGTAGATTTAGTCTAACACCATTTTTAGATCTCAGTTAATTGATTTAAGTTATTGATTATCTCCACAGGATTTAGCCAAACTCAATTACCTCAGGTTTTTGACTTAAGTCACTGCTGACTTCCACAGGATCTAGTCAAACACAGTTACCTCGGGGTCTTGACTTTCTGTCAAATGCATTACAGGGTACTTGACTTTAGACTGGTCTGAGATTGGGGCAAAGACAGGTTTGACCGGGTCAGTGTGAATTGGACTGCCACTCAAGGCTCAGCTATGCTGTGCATCAATCCAACTCCATCATGTTTCTCTACCGCTCCTTTCCATTCAGGCTGGGATTCTTTCCCAAAGGCACTCTGTTCCATGCATAGTGAGTGCAGTTCCATGCACTGCTGTCCATTTCTATACCTGTCCGGTCCTATTCATTGTGGTGGACACTGTTAGTTCTGACTTAACTGTTCTTATAAACCTCTCCAGTCCTATTCCTTGAGTTGGACACTTCTACCTCTGCTACTGCTTTGTAACGGTTGCCTTGGTAACAAACTTTCATAGAGGAAATCAGTCAGCCTGTAATGGGTGTCAATCATAATCTGTGCAAAAAGTTACAGGTTTTCATTTCAGGACTATCACTCCAACTGCAGCCTGTATCCAAGAGCCCATGTTGCCAAAACTAGAGCCGAGTGGCAAACCAGACGATTTGTGTTTTGGGCTAAACATGGGTCTTCCCTCTCTGAGCCATCTGCTCCTGTGGCTGGAGGCCTCTGAAGCTCTAAAGTATTTACTAGAAATGGACGTCACGCTGAAGGAAAAGGTGCACAATAAAGTTTTCAAATTTTGATTTGTTATGGGTTGTTTCTTTCATAATTGTCTTGAAAGAAATGCTAATGTAGCCTACTCACACATTCGGACTTTGGTCTGTAAGGGACGTTTTGTCTCCTAACATGACGAATCCAATAGGCTACCCGGTGTCAGACAAAAACCTGATAAGAAAACATCAAATTCACTAAGCTTTACTGTCTATTGCCCTGCTTTGCACAGGTTTCATGTTATTCTTATTTCTATTTTTTTAATTAAAATACCATTCTGTTCCACCTTCAGCTTCATCACCAGTTTTCTACAAGATGATTTCACCCATAAATTAAATGTTTGTGGTGTATGTTCCCTGAGGTGGGGGTTTCAACATCAAAGAAAACACCAAGCCTCCTCCGGTAAGAACGGCGCTACAAAATTAGAAGATGAATGAACTCCCCAGTGCATGAAAGCGCTGGCTGTGTAATTGTAAGTTTGATTGTAAATTGAAAAAGTGAGGAATGAATACGTGGTTTTACTGCCGCGCTGTAGGGTGGAGAGTAGAAAAACATAAGGTCAGTAATGAAATGCAGTACTTTGGTGACGAAGGACAACATTAGCGTCACGGTAATGGGACCCGGGCTGTAGCCTGTATATTTGGGATAAAAGATCAGAACTGGCTGGTCTTTGTTCAAGGTGATCATGCGCAGAAGGAAACGGACTGCCCGTTCAAGCTGCTGGAACACATTTATCGGCACTACACGAGGCAACCAGACAGAAGCTTGGAGGAACACAGTACTAAATAAAGCTGTGACAACAGGTAACTCAAGGTAAAAAATAAGGATACAAAAACGTATTTCAGAGCGACGAGCACGGTCTACTCTAGAAACAGACATCTGTGTCAGTCTTGGTTTCTAATAGAAACCTTGTGACGTAGCATAGCAGTGATAAGTCTTATGTAGGGTGGTTAGGGCTGCAGTTTAACACTGACAGTTTATTACACTTCCCGGGGTCCAAGCAGTAACCAGAATGCAACATTAAAATACATTAACTCGGTAATAAACGTAGCACTCCATTCACACTGGATTTAATGGTCTAGCAGGCACTCCCGTCCAGAGAGACCCATGGCCGGGGCATTTATCTCCAGGTAGCCAGGCCAGACTACCAAGAGACCGCACCGTATGTTCCAAGAATCTAACTGCGATTTTTCAAAAAACTACTGCGATTGTGGTTCTGGACCGAAAACCTTGACTGAACTTTTGGAATCATGAAAATAGATTGACTTTGTTTTGAAGAACAAAGTGGCAAAATGCATCACTCTTGTTCTGAACTATCAGCTGACTGTATTTGACCTAATGGAACAACATGGAAACGTGAGTCTAACAGGAACGAGGATTGTGCAGCTTGATTGACAGTGGGATTGATTGGTGTGTGCGGGAAGCAGCAGTGAAGAGAACTATAAACAGACGTTACAAGGATGTTTCAAAATATTGCATGCTCCATGTCCATCTCCTGATTTCAAAGGGAATTAATACAACTCTCTGATCTGTTATTTGATCATAATTTGAAATCTAGTCAATTTAAATAAACGTAATGCTTTCTTTAAAGTCTGTTTTGTTATCACTAGATCTGAGTATCATCCCACCATTTCACCCATTACTTCATTCTTAAATATCGTAGAGCTCCAGATAAAGTTATGCCTTCATCAAAAACCTGTCTTAAGTATGAGTATACAGGTTGCGATTTATAGTGCACACACAATCAAACATACCCCTTTTCAAAGTATTTCTCATTTACTGAATAGGTCGTTTTAATTTTAATCAACTGCAAGCAGATTCAACCAGGCTGCTTTAAGGTACCGGAAAGAGGAGAGGTGAAATATTGATATTTTTATAAAGCCCTGCTGTGCGGAAGAATATTACCTTAAATATGACTTAATCCCTTGTTTCTCCGGTTCTGACATTGATTTGTTTACAAGCTTCATGATTATAATGTTAAAGATTAAACATGTTTAAACTGTAACTTCTAACAAAGACTAGTCGGATTCAAGCTAGCAATGTACAGATAGACAGGCAAACACAGTGACCCCGTTACCATGGCAACCTTCTCACCCCCCCTTAAAGCCAAAAATGACATTTTTTTGTTATTTTAGCTAGAGACTAAGTCAAAAAGTTAAAGGACATTTTGCAATATTATGCCACGTTACTACTTACTGGGAATACATTTATTATTTGAAAGATATTACACAGCATATTCATAGGTAGTTTTTTACCTGTCAAATCCATTTTGGCTGGTAAGAAATCTAGCTACCAGCCACAGGGTCTGGCAGACCAAAGTCTTAGATTTAGATTGAGGCACCATGGTTTTTATTCATGTTATATTACATACGCATACAAAGCCCAATGGCCTTGGTGCCCACGCAAATTAAGCACCCCCTTAAGGATAAGTGGCCATGTCCACCCCTGACTTGAGAAGAAAACAATATGTAAATTAGTTCCAAAATGGTTAATAGAGTTTACCTGGGTCCAATTTGATACAGAAGGAGAGATGTATTGCCCGTTATGTATGTATGTTAATGAAAATATTTTTCATATTTTCAAAACAAGTTGTTTCGGCTATTGGACAAATAAAAAATCTGACCCGCTTGGCCAAAAAAGCTAATGTCAAGCCATGTCCCCTACCAAACAATCCACAACTCAAAACTTTGTCCCAGCTCGTCCTACTCTCCTAGCTCACACACACTCTTCACTCCTCCAGGTCAATCTCCCTTCAGCAGCCCCCAGCAGACTAACGCTAAAGGGTGACAGGCATGTCAGTTGTGTGGCTTCTTGGCTTCTTCCAGTCAGTGTCAGGGATGGACAAAGAATAAACACGTAATGGAAATAGAATAAATGCAACACACACTCAGAAAAAACCCACACAATCTCACAATCTCACACGATCACACACACACAAAGAATTAAATAAGTAAAAAGTAAGTAAATCAAATGTGGTCACAAAGCATCCATGAATAGAAATGCTGACCTAGGAGCAGGTCTCAGCCGCTTACCTATAATCATCATTCATCATGATTTAGAAGGCTAAACTGATCCTAGCTCAGAACTCCAACTGTGAGCAGGATCAAGCCACTGACCTACTTTAGTGGAGGGAAGGCCTGTCTGGACCAAGCCAAACAACAACCACAGAGATTCTAGAGCCAAGTGTTGCTGAAAGTCTTCCAGCTTCCTCAGAGAAACAAGCTGTCCAGAGTGGCTGACAGTCAAATGGCACCTTATTCATGATAGTGCATCTAGCTTGGACCACTTGACTCTAGTCAAGCTCTGGTCAAGCGTAGCACATTAAAGAGGGCAATGGTGGCAATCCCCGTCCCTGGAGAGACACGTTCACCTCATGGTGTGTATTGTATTTAACCAGCCTGACGTGTTGAAATAAGTCAACACGTCACTTAAGAAATCAATTAGATCAGTTGACCTGGTGTTCTGCCCAGTTGGAAGAACATGCTGCTGTAGGTGCAGCCAGAAACAGGATGTGTCCATTTGGGATGCCTCCAGTGATGAAGACATTTCTGCTAAATAATTTCACAATGTTTGTTTGAATATCTGGACTCAGTTCAGGGAATCCATGTTCATGCGCTGCCTTTGGGCCCATTAAGGCCTTTCCTTGAGGTTCCTCAAGAAAGGATTACGAATTCAAATGATATCTCTTAATTCCATCTTCTCACTTACGACCCTGTTTCCAAAAAAGTTGTGACGCTGTGTAAAATGTAAAGAAAAAGGGAATGCAATGATGTGCAAGTCATTTAAACCCTATATTCAATAGAAAATAGTACCAAGACAACATTTCAAATGATGAAACTGAGAAATGTTATTGTTTCTTGGAAAATGCATGCTCACTTTGAATTTGATGCCAGCAGCACGTTTCAAAAAAACTGGGACAGAGGCACCAAAAGACTGGAAACATTGTGTAATGCTAAAAACTAAATCTGGTGGAATATCTCACAACTAATTAGGTAAATTGGCAACAGGTCAGTAACACGATTGGATATTAAAATATTATTCCAGAGAGGATGGACCTGTCAGAAGTGAGGATGGGGATGAGGTTCACCACTCTGTGAAAGACTGTGTAGGCAATTAGTGCCACAATTCAAGAACAACATATCACAATGTAAAATTGCAAAAAATTATGGGGATCATCAGCATCTACAGTACACAATATCATCAAAAGATTCAGAAAATCTAGAGTAATCTCAGTATGCAAGAGACAAGGGCAAAAACCAATATTGGATGGCTGTGATCTTCGGGCCCTCAGGCGGCAATGCATTAAAAACAGATAATTCTGTTGTGGAAATCACGGCATGAGCTCAGGAACACTTCCGAAAACTATTTTCTGTGAACACAATACATCGCAGCATCCGCAGATGCAAGTTAAAACTCTACCATGTAAAGAAGAAACCATACATAAACAACATTCAGAAACGCCAGTGCCTTCTCTGGGCCTGAGCTCATTTTAGATGGACTGAGGCGAAGTGGAAAACTGTCCTGTGGTCTGACAAATCAAAATTTGAGAATATTTTCGGGAATCATGGACGCCGCATCCTCCAAGCTAAAGAGGAGAGGGACCTTCCGGCTTGTTATCAGTGCACAGAGCAAAAGCCAGCATCCATGATGATATGGGGGTGCATTAGTGCACATGGCGTGGGTGACTTGCACATCTGTGAAGGCACCATAAATTCTGAACAATATATACAGGTTTTGGAGCAACATATGCTGCCATCATCTTTTTCATGGAAGGCCTAGCTTATTTTAGCAAGACAATGCCAAACCAAATTCTGCATGTATCACAACCACATGGCTCTGTAGTAAAAGAGTCCGGGTGCTAAACTGGCCTGCCTGCAGTCCAGACCTGTCCCCTATTGAAACATTTGGCGAATTATGTAATGACAAATATAGCAAAGGAGACCCCGAACTATTGAGCAGCTGCGATCCTATATTAAGCAAGAATGGGAATACATTTCACTTTCAAAACTACAGCAATTGGTCTCCTGAGTTCCCAAACGCTTACAGAGTGTTGTTAAAAGGAGAAGTGAGGCAACACACTGGCAAAGATGCCCCTGTCCCGACTTTTTTGACACGCGTTGCAGGCATTAAATTCAAAAGGGCCATGTATTTTTCCAAATACAATACCATTTCTCAGTTTCAACGTTTGATATGTTGTCTTATGCATTGTGTTTTTATTTGCGTTTTACACAGCGTCCCAACTTTTTTGGAAACCGGGTTGTAAAAAAAAAAAAAGCATCCAGATTGCTTTGTGCGATCACTGGCTTCATCAATCAAATGTATTTGACAAAGCCTCTTTCTACATCAGCAGTTGTCACAAAGTGCTTTTACAGATACCCAGCCTGACCTTCATGTCTGAGATATGTGCTGCCCTCCACATCCAGTGGGCTACTTACACTTGCCTCAGCCTGCTGGGTCCCGGATGTGATCATTCAAGCTGGTTCCACCGCCAAGCTGCCCTGTACTCATGAATACAACCTTACCCTCTCAGATTCCTTTTATGCTTAAGATGCAGTCTGCAACCACTGGTTGCAAAAGTGCTGCTGTCAAGCCAGAAGGGGTCTCCAAAATTATGCACATATGAACAAAATATTACACAAGCAGCCCAAAATGAGAGATTTAAAAAATATGTTGATGGTTGCAAAAGTGTTGCACGGCATGTTTAAGGTAAGCAGATGTTTTCATGTTTAGAAAGACAATAAGAATTATATATTAATTTTAACAACTGACAGACAAATGAGCACCTACACGGAGAATCATCCTTCAGAGTTTTTAACAGGACAGAGGGATCAAGGCGTCCAGACCGTTCAAATGTATTGACCGCATTTACAATTCTGACTGAGTTTAAAATCAAATTTGTAAGTACTATTAAAGGAGTTCCACCACTGAATTTCAGGGCTAGCACTTCCTTCCAATCTGTCTGAAAGATACTGGATCTGGGACATGGCTCGCAAGCTAGCCAATCAGCCAGCTACTGTAGTTTTATAACCAACTTTGGCAAATAGAGATTGTGGTTTTCCAGCAAGCTATCTTTCGAAGAAACGTTTTGCATGTCCCATAGAACAGGATAGCAATTGTCGAAGCCTGAATCGTCATTGCCGAAGATTTAGCCACACATTCTATGCAGATCTATATATGACAGTTATTCCAACGGGCTGGCCGTTAAATGCGATAACATTGACAACCACCACGGCACTGCAGCTCAGCAGCTGTACAGCAGTATTATGACAATGCATCAGTAAACTCCCTTCACGTCTTGTGCAATTAGCGAGGTATTTCATTCTAAGCCTTGGTGCTATCCGGACAAGACAATGGGAAAACAACGAACTGGCTTTTACCTTGGGATGCAACTCGGGGACGATCCATCTATTTCCCATGTGGCGAACAGGTTCATGGGCACCGGTCGGTTGAGTGCCCCACCACCGAAGCTGAGCCGGCCACTTCGCTCCGCCATGGTTTGTTATTAGGCTGGCTAAACCACGTCCACACTCAGCGGTACAAAATTATATAAATATCAATATAATAGTTTCTGTTAGTAAGGGCGTTGGTAAAAATCAGTTCTTCATGCGGTTATGTTGGTACAATGTGGAGTCAGCGCAGCGTGTTGTGTTCTCGCTTTTTTCCATGTCGGACTCGGGTGCACTGTTCACTGGAACTGCAGTACCATGCTCCCGCTGCCACCCCCAGGAAATAACGTCATTCCTGGCAATGGTCGCATTTGTTCAGTTCGGGCACAAGCTCAAGCTGGCAAAGTGGCATGCAGGCAATGCCCTTGTACCGCACGTTCCATCCAACCTACATGCACAAAAATGTCAATAAAATGTATAAAATCAACGTGAATAGATCAATTGTTATCTAGCTGGAAAGCTTTGAGACACCATCTTCGCTGGTCTCCAAGCAACCGATTAGGCGTGGTCTGCAGGTGCACACTCTTCGACAGTGTTTATGGTGCTCCTAAGATTAATGCATTTATTTTAATGTATGTATAAAACGGATGAGTACGGTCTTTCCATGGACCTATACATCGGCGGAAGATAGCGGTGATGTAGTGTATACCGACACATCATATAGACCTATTGGAAGATTCACACTTCTTATTCTCACATAAATCATTAGTCTAAAAATAAGCTTTTTTATGACCCAGAGACGTCAGTGACAATTGTGGAGATGGTTCAGAGGAAAAAAATAGGATTTAAATTATGTCAGCAAAGCATCCTGTATACTGCCAGTTTAACAGTGACATAAACTATCGTACGATCATTGATCTGTGGCAGTTGCTTGGCTCATTATGCTCTCAGATCAAAACTGGCAGTATATTGAACATATTGAACAAACATGCATTGCTCAATAACGCCGTCTAGTGGTATGAATCCGTTCATACCTTTACTTGCGTTCTCTCAACTTTCTCATCCAACTGATTATAAGTTAGCAAGAGGCAAGAAATCACAACTGAGAGAAGGCCAGTGTGTTGTGAATCTGCTAGAGGTCTTCACGGGTCCAGAAAGTTGGATCCGTTCCGAAAAGTCTTTCCCACCCGACCAGATTTGCATAAATTTAAAAAAAATGTTTAGACCTATTCCGAATGGATCCGAAAAAAACAGATCCGATCCGAAAATAGAACAGATCCGAAAAACGAAAATCTTAAAGTTCCGTTCAGTACCGACAGTATAGAAGCCTTAAAATGGTGCAGCCAGCCAGCCAGCCAGCGCCGTCAAGCACAAGTATTATTGGCAAAGTAAGTATTACTGGCAATGCAATTGGCAAAATGCTTACTGCATTAAAAACGTCCTAAAAAATAACATAACCTACATATACAAAACGTTTTATTTATTTATATTTATTCACTTGCCTAAAACAATGTGTCCAACTCTGCTTAGTTGTGTATTGACCTATTTGACGTTAAACGCTTGTCCTGACTGCATGCATTGCATAATATACCTCTAAGCCTAAACATTCACTCACTGCATGCAATAAATATATATTTTTTAATAATTTTAAATGAGAAAGAGAAGTGTGCGGTGTGCCCATAAAGACATATCATCTGGAGATTCACAGATATCAAATCTCCATCTGCACGTGCAGGTGGAGATTTGGGGGCTAAATGCATTCAATGTAGACTATGCATATGACATATGTCATTATCATAGGTATTTTTACAAATAGATATAATCTGCGAGCATGATGGTATGCGGGTGGAATGTTCCCTGTCCATAACGAAACTTATGTATTTAGCCTGTCCTTGTCGTATACAGCCTGGGCAACAGGCTACACGATAGGCCTACAGTAAGAGGCAATAATTTGTTCATTTATAATTTAAATATTTTAATAAAGAAGCATTAGGCCTACATTGTAAGATTACAGGTCTAACTCTAAGACATTCTTCCTCATCTCAAACTAATCAGTCGAAGTCCGAGCGGAGTCAGTGCACACGCAGTTGTTAAAAGGAATACAGCCACACCTCATTTGTAAACTTTATTAATGATAGATCGAATTTGACTATTAAAGTGCTTAATTATAAAACAAAAGGAAAATGAAAAAGTTCTGAAATACTAGCTTCACATTATAGAAGAACCAAACAGTTGGCCTGGCTTAAATAGCCCTGACCTACTACAGGGAATATATGTAACAATATAATGAAAAAACGTGTACTCTCTTCTGGCGTTCTTTTTACGGCTGTGAAAACTATTCCATCAATCAATAGATTATACCAATGTATAGCCTCCTCTTTCTCTTCAGCAGCAGCTAGTCTCACGAGGCGGTCACGTGCATACGATTTTGGTTTCAATTGACTGTTAGATAAGGTAGAAACACTTGCTGTTATCTTTAAGATGTGTTCTCATTTAACAGCGACCTTGACATTATAACAGACGGATCCAATCCGTCCAGTCAATAAATACGTTATAGCACATACCCGAGACCCGTTGCAATTACGTCAGACCCAAGAAAAAAGTTGGACACAGACCCGCTCGGTTTTCGGGTCTGGTGGACGTGTGAAGACCTCTACAACAAGCTATATGCGTGAATCACAATGCTTTGAACGAGAGGGAATGTATCAAATCACTTTGGCCCAGTTGGCATAAATCCTGAATTGCTAGCTTTAATCCCCACGTTTAGTAATGTAGATCGGCCCTTGAACAGAGCACTTGAACCTGAAGGCTTGATCAACGGCCATAATTAAACTTCCCACGGCTGTCTGACGGAGAGTGGAGAAATAACTGTCACCACTTCACACAAATACTTACTGCGGAACAATTTTAACAAAAACCTAATTAAAGACACTTGAAAGAATTATTTTATTTTGTAGCAAATCAGTTCAGTCAACAATTCACATTTCCTTGGCTGTGACAACTAGCAAACGCTGTTGTCAGTCGTTTCGGATCCCATCAGAAAGCAGTAAGACCTAAAGAAAGTTGGATTCTATCTATTCGCCCACCACAATAAGGAAAACGGTTTGCTCAGAAAACTGGTTTCTACTGAAGAAGTTCAGTTAGGACCTTGTTCGTTTGGTTACAAGTTCCCTGATAACAACCCAAAATATATAAATGCAAGAGAAATAAAAATAAGCCAAGAACACTAAAAATAATGAGGGGCAACAATCAAAGTAAATTTTAGCTGAGCCACTTTGAACAGAAACTAAGACAACAAATCAGAACACCTACAAGGCTATGATTGCACCCCCATCAAGTACACCAAAACAAACTGAGAAAGCACTGTCAGATTACACTTTCACCATACAGGACAGCTGCAATGGAATACCCATTTAAAGATTTGTGAAATGCATGTAGGAAAAGGAAACAAAAAGCGATGTTATCTTCACTAATATTTCGGCTTTTTTGGAGGTTTAGCTGTAATCTGGAGTGTGAATTGGAATCACTGACAGGCATTGTACTAAATAGGCCAGACCTGGAGCAGGAAGCATGGATTAAGTCATTAACCTCAAAATTATACACAAACAAATGTAATGAATCGCAAGACAGAGCAACCTGCAGAGAAGACGGTACAAATCATGAATAGGACGCACTGAAATCACACTGTACATCTCATTAAAAGTTTGTTTCTCAAAAAGGAAATGTTTAATTATTTAGAGAGCAAAGACAAAATTAGAAGTTGAACTGGGGAAGCAAGATCCACCCTATAATGTGTAAAACAAAAAACCTTCCTTAAAAAAATAAAATAAAAAAAAAGAACAAAAAAAATAACGTACACATTATAGGGCGGCCAAAATACTGGAACAATCATGACCAAAGGTTTTAAAAATGAGAGATTGTAGGAGAAAACAGCATCCCCAAGGCAAGCCTCCTCTTCATTCATTCATCCATCCATCCGTCCCACGCTAGCTGATAAGCCGTCAAACCGCTCAGGCCAGTCGCCACGGTCTGAGCAAGACATGACAATGCTTCAGTCCACGCTACTACAGCAACGGAGGCTGGCAGTTACTCTACAAATGAGAGGACAGGCTCTTCGGAATAGACGGAAGAGAACGCGGAGCTGTCAAACACTGTCCCTCGACATCGATACCAATGAGCCCGTCCTCCCCTCCACCAGCCACCGCTGCACTACCACCGAAACGGCACGAGGTTAGCGCCGCTCAGTGCTGGCTCTCAACCGAAGCAGAGCGAGACCGAGACCGGGACGGCTTCCGGGCCGCGGCGGGGGAACGGGAGGGAGGAGTGCGAGAACGGGGGGCGGGGGAACGGGAGCGCGGGGGAGGGGTACGGGATCTGGATCGGGACGGGGAGCGTGAGGTAGAGCGGTGCGTGGCCCGGCCCCCTGCTCCGGAAGACGGCTTCTTTTCCGGCGTGCGGCTGGCAGAGCGGGAACGGGGGCTCCTGGAGCGGTTACGGCTCCTGCTACGGCTGGGAGACTTGGAGCGGGAGCGGCTACGGGAACGGGAATAGCTGCGGGAGCCGCGGGAACGACTCCTGCTGCGGCTGGCGGAAAGGGGAAAAAATGAAGTTAGCCACGACGTAGCAACAAGACGCTTGGGATTAAAAACCAAGAAGCCTGCTAACTGACAACGCTGTGAGTATGTTAGGAGTTTCAGTGAAAGTAGTAACTGTTTGTACCGGCTCTTGCGATCCTCAGACAGCTTCAACTTGCGCCCATTTAAGTCGGTTCCATCAAGCTTATCAATGGCGTTCTTCATGTCACTGTGTGACGCGAACTCCACCACTCTGTAAGGGGGGGGGGGGGTGTCAGTACTTTCCTCAAATGTAGTCTCAGCCCAAAATATTTGGGTTAGGATTCAGTGGAGAACTTATACAAAAACAACAAGGCCGGCCCAATACCAATTCAAAAGTAGATGCTTTGCACCACATCCGCTTGGAATAAAGGCAGTCAATTTGGCCCTAAATACTGTAATTAAGATCCCATTACAACCATTCAGGCGCTACTGTAGCAAACTATTTCGCCACCATTACGTGCGAGAGCTTCTATTCGGCAGGATCGTCCCCCGTTCTGTTAGCTTACAACTGGACCCAGAGCCAGCTATGGAGACCAGCCACTCACCCTTCGTTCTTGTTGGTTCTGTGGGCATCCACAAAGGTGACCTCTCCAACTTTCCTCATCAGGTCTTTCAGGTCCTGTGGTAAAGCATGCACAAGTCAGCGCCTGACCTAAACACTGTAGAATGTGGACGGAGGGTTCTGTGAACCTGGGGCAAGAGAGGCAAAGCAACACAACAGCCAACACCCATTCACCCCCCACCCATTCACCCCCCATCCCCGTAACACTGAATTCCACATCAACACCACGGAATCTGATTGGCTGGCGTGTCAGACGGCGGCGTTTAAGTGACCAACCACTGAAATAACTGCACTTGTGGAGATGAACATTGGGGACTACCTTACCAGAGAAGAGAGCTCTTACATGATTGGGTTCCACGGTATGACATTTCTCAGGTTTGTGGGCAACTAGGATTTAAGTCATATTAAGATGGTGAGGCGCGACAGATTCCTTGGGGTATATTGGCTAGCATGAGTTTAGGCTAGTGCCAACTATATTGTTTTTAAGAGGGCCAAATTTAAAAAAAACTCTTAGGTGTTTTCATTCGGCTATTTTAGAGGCGCTACTGTACTAGCCTATGAAGTAGCCTAGTGTAAATTCATAAAGGCCCGATAAAGACCTCTAACATTAATGCATATGAATCTAGCACCCGTTCCACCCAACCCTTTACAACAAACCCAATCACAGAGGTTATGCTACTTACCGTTTCATACCCAGGAAGACATTAGCAAAGAGCCACTTGTCCAAATAGCGGACCAATCGGAACCAATGCAGTCACAGTGTTAAGACCTCGAGAAACGACCTCCCTCAGCCGTGACAGACCCGGACTCCGGCCAGCCTCCACAAGTAAGGGACCACCCGAGGGCAAGTAGGGGGCAGAGGAAGGCAGGGGTGCGCAGCGCCCCCAACTGCCAACACCCCCAGCTCCACCATCGGCAACAGAAAAAGCCCAAACGGGAGAGTGTAGGGAACGTGGAGCGGTTTTGAGGGGGGGGGGTTACAGGCTGGCTGCGGTCGGGGGGGAGGGGTTCCAACCAGACCACAGAACCTCCAGACTGAGGACCCTCCTAAGGCTATCCTGCGCTAGACCACTTCCACCCGCTACGGGGCCCAGCCAAGAGTTAGACCAGCGGCAACTGCGTGTGAGGGAGAGGCACCAAATGGAAACTATTGAAAAAACAACCAGGTGAGGGCGCTATGCACATCAGACACCTCCAGGGAGGCTGTGCATGCAACTCCGTAATAAAACCATAACCAGATTACAGCTGTTAATTAAAAAAAAGGTGAAGTGCTTGGTTAGATTTACCTTTTCGTATAAGTGTGCTTTTTTTTCTTTTTAAAAGGAAACAGTAAAAATTCAGTGAACAAGTAAACAATTCTGATTATCTAACATTAAAGAGGGCCTTACCCTTCTATCTCACCTATGGAGTACGGAGCTAACTGCTGTGTCCTTTGGTAATAAATTAAAAACTAGAACTATTAATAAAGTAAGTGCTTCACTGAGTCTAAGAGAAACAGCAGGTTCAGAGTACAAAACATGTCACGTTGAAGTAGGCGGGGGTAATCTCTCACCTGCCAACTGATGCGTGACGACAGGTTCTCCACAATGATTCTGTGTTCCGTGCGCACCGGAGGTCCATACCTACTGCACAGGAAAACAAGGTTATAACAAGGAAACATTCGCAAGGAGCCACTTACTAAATACCGCTCACAGGAACACTTCCTTTTATTAACAAGGAATAATCAAATCATATTTTTAACCAGGGAGGTTAACGGATTCTCATGAACAGCAAAGCCCGGGGGTGCATTCAAGGTGTCCAGGGTGTCACTGTCAATGACAGCTTGTTCTTAATAGCAATGTCTGGGAAAATGAGCTAACACAAAACGGAGACGCAGTCTGTACCTGGATCCGCCGCCACCACTGCGACCACCAGACCCCTGGCGGTAGCCACTGAAACGAGGGGAGAAGCGCCCTCCGCCACCACCGCCCATCCCAGGACCACCCCTCCCTCTTCTGGAGCGGGCATGCTCTATCGTCACCCTACAGAGACAAATGTTAGCAAACAATAGGTACCACAAACAGGCCTTTGGCAATGATGGCATAGGCATGTAAAATGTTCACCATAAGAGTGCATGACTATAACCACCTTTCGCTGCAGAGTTCCTTGCCATTCAGTTCGTACACTGCATCGTCAGCATCTCTGTGGTCATCAAACTCCTGGTGAGAGGGGGAGGGGTAAGCTAATCAACAACTACAGAGTTCACTGATAAATGTGTAACTAGCCTAGCCAGGAATTTAGTGCATTGGCTGGTTTGCAGACATTATCCCTAGCTGGGATCTAAAGTAAATAATTTACTACTGCCCGGCTGGAAGAGTTGAGAACGTATTCTACCACTGGGGACTTGAGTTATAGAATCGGGCAGAAAACACTTATCCGAGGCTTTGCTGATATCTTTCAGAGACATTTTGAATGAAATACGTTTGCTTGATCCATTAATTGGACACGTCCATTAATTGCACGTGTGATAAAAAAAAATGTGTACTTTAATAGTTTAAATAGTATTTTAAAGTTGCGTGGTGCATATTTTCCAGCCAACGACGATCTATCTACTTCTCAACACGTTTTCAGTAGCACGGGGCAAGGCCGACTTACAACGAAGCCGAATCCATTCTTCAAATTGACTTCACGAATCCGTCCATATCCCTTGAAGAATTTCTCCACGTCCCTCTCACGAGCGTGGGGGCTCAAACGACCGATGAACACACGACATCCACTCATGATGTATTTATATTGTCTAAAATAAAAGAAAACAGTTAGCCTACAGCACCAAACCGACAAGGCCCAGACCAGAGGGCGCTAGAGGCCCATGCACGGCAGGAGCTAACAATGCTGAAATCCCCGTTTGTAAAGTTGACCATTTTGCTAACTGTTCCAGAAGTCTTGTAGGCGAACTTTAGTCTCGACAACATTCAGTAGTCTATACATAAAATTCTGATACTAATACCAACAATGGTTACGTAAAACAATCGATTGGATGTAAGCTAGTTATCTGAAAGTCATTAGCTAGCAAGAGAGCTACTATCGTACCTTGTAGCTAGCTAGCTTTTTAGCTACCCTCACGACGTTACATAACCACAATACTAGCTCGGCACTCCGGCATTACACATTGCTGATTCACCAAAGACACGGAACCTTAAACACAAATCTAACAACAAGAAAGATGGAAACTAATAGCTCACCTTCGCGTTATCTCTTCGTTACTTCTGATCGACTGCGTCTGTGTGTAACAAAATGGCGACTGACACAAGGAGGTAGAAACCGGATGCTCTTTAGCACCAAAAGGGGATAGGCTTTCAATCTTCCAGACCTATCAGATACTTCCACAAGAACCATCTGTAATGGCTAACCTGACGTAGCAAGCGAATAAACAACCTCGATATCGAAAACAAGAGTGCAAGCAAAAAAAATCCTTTTTAAATGATGTTAATCCGTCAAATTAATATTTAAGATAGAAATTTTACGGTACATTGACGGTACATTCTATGGGAACTGCATTGAAACTACTGAACATTTTCTTTTACTGTGATTATATTGACTTTCTGCATGTCGTTGCATCTAGCATATTGAAAAAATATGAATATATAATTTTTTCCAAGAAGTTAATGATTGCAATTTACTTGTCAATAATTTAATCAGACACAATTTTATACAAAATGTAAATAGGTTAAAGCTTTACCTTGATACTTTTTGAAAGATGGTTTGATATTTTTGTTCAGACTGTTAAAAACACATGCCCAAAATGTATTGAAATGCAACCTGACATATTGTACAGTGTGGAAAGTATTCACACCCCTTCACTTTCTCCATTATCTTAAAGACTGAATTTATAACCGGTCAAATTCATTTTTTGCCATCTACACACACACGCACGCACGCACGCACGCACGCACGCACGCACGCACGCGCGCACACACACACACACACACACACACACACACACACACACACACACACACACACACACACGAGGATAATGACTAAGTGAAAAACATGTTTTTTAGAAATTGTGCCAATTTATTGAAAGTAAAAACATTTAAGTCCCATGTACATTGAATTCAGACTGCTTATTCAGGACTTTGTAAAAGCGTCTTGCACGGTGATCACAGCTGTGAGTCGTCTTGGGGAGGCCTCTACCAGCGTGACACATCTGGATTTAGGCAGTTTCACCCATTCTTCCATGCAGATCCTCTCAAGCGCTGTCAGATTGGATGGGGAACATCTGTGAACAGTGATCTTCAGGCATTTGACTGGGTGACTCAAGGACATTCAAAGATTTGTCGTGAAGCCACTTCAGAGTTATATTGGCTGTGATCTTTGGGTCATTGTCATACTGAAAGCTTAATCTTTGCCCTAGTCGGAGGTCCTTTCCGGTCTGGATCCGATTTTCTTCAAAGAGTGCTCTATATTTCCCTCCATTCATTCTTCCCTTAATCCTGACTAGTATCCCAGTTCCTGCTGCTGAGAAGGTATGACATTCCCACCACCATTCTTCACCGCAGGGATGGTATTAACCAGGTGATGAACGGTAACATGTCTTTGCCAGAAATAACACTTGGCATTCAGGCCTTGGCATTAAGTTAAGGCTTCCGTCACTCTACCATAAAGGCCTCATTGAAGGAGTGTTCCAGATACACAGCTGCATCTCAAAAAATTAGAATATCGTGGAAAAGGGTTTCTTTTTCGTTTCAATCTTGATGATTACAGCTGACAGCTCATGGAAATCAAAAATCCAGTATCTCAAAATATTAGAATAAAAAATTTACAATAAAGAAGCAAACAACTTGCGAAGAGCTCTAATCAGCTAATTAACTCCCTGAGCCTTCAATCTCTCAGTCTGGTTCAGTACACACAGCCACAATCATGAGGAAGTCTGCTGACTTGACAGTTGTCCAGAAGACACTCATTGACACCCTTTACGAGGAGGGTAAGCTACAGAAGGTCGTAGGGTTGGCTGTTCGCAGAGTGCTGTATCAAAGCATATTCATGGAAAGTTGACTGGAAGGGAAGTGTGGTAGGAAAAGGTGCACAAGCGACAGGGATGACCGCAGCCTTGAGAGGATTGTCAAGCAAAGCCGATTCAAGAACTTGGAGGAGCTTCACAAGGAGTGGACTGAGGCTGGAGTCAGTGCATGAAGAGCCACCAGGCACAGACGTGTCCAGGAAATGGGCTACAAGTGTCTCATTCCTAGTGTCAAGCCACTCCTGAACCAGAGACAATGTCAGAAGTGCCTTACTTGGGCGAAGGAAAAAAAGAACTGGACCGTTGCTCAGTGGTCCAAAGTCCTCTCTTCAGATGAAAGTAAATTCTGCATTTCATTTGAAAATCAAGGTCCCAGAGTTGCTTGAAGTCCAGTGTGAAGTTTCCACTGTCAGTGATGATTTGGGGTGCCACGTCATCTGCTGGTTGTTGGTCCACTGGGTTTTATCATGTCCAGAGTCAATGCAGCCATCTACCAGGAGATTTTAGAGGAATTCATGCTTCCATCTGCAGACAAGGTTTGTGGAGATGCTGATTTCCTTTTCCAGCAGGACTTAGCACCTGCCCACAGTGCCAAAACGACTGGTAACTGGTTTGCAGCCCATGGTATCACTGTGCTTGATTGGCCAGCCATAGAGAACCCCATAGAGAATCTATGGGGTATTGTCAAGATGAAAATCAGATACACCAGACCCAACAACACAGACGAGCTGAAGGCCACTATCAAAGCAACCTGGGCTTCCATAACACCTCAGCAGTGCCACAGGCTGCTTGCCTCCATGCCACGCTGCATTGACGCAGTAATTCGTGCAAAAGGAGCCCAGACCAAGTATTGAGTGCATAAATTAACATACTTAGGAAACCTATGGAGGTGTTTTCAGTTAATTAGCTGATTAGAGCTCTTCTCAGGTCGACATTTCTGTATTATTCATTTTTTATTTTAGTATTTTGAGATACTGGATTTTTGATTTCCATGAGCTGTAAGCCATAATCATCAAGACTGAAACATAAAAGGCTTGAAATGTTTCACTTTATGAGTAATGAATCTAGAATGTATGAAGGTGTCACTTTTTGATTTGAATTACGGAAAAAAAAATACTTTTCCATGATATTCAAATTTTTTCAGATGCACCTGTAGTTTTCCTTCAGGCAGATTCTCCCATCTCTGCAGAGAAACTGAAGAGTTAGTGTGAGTGGCATTGGGTTTTTGGTTACTTCCCTCACCAATGCCCTTCATGTCTGGTTACTTACTGTGGGATTTTCTATAACCTTTCTCAGAGCACTACAACGTTCCAATCGAGTTCACGGCTTGGTTTTTGTTCTGACATGCACTGTACATTCTGGAACCTTATATAGACAGGTATGTGTGCCTTTCTAAATCATGCCCAATCAACTGAATTAGCCGCAAGCAAGGACAATCAAAAGACACGTGATTCACCTGAGCTCAATGTAGAGTGCAATGCCACATGTTCTGAATACTTGTGTACATATTCCAGTTTTTCCATTTTCAATAAACTGGCAGCAATGTCAAAAAAATGTTTCCATTGTCCTTATATGGTATTGTGTGTAGATTGATGGGAAAAAGTGATTTAATCAATTCTAAATGAATTCCATAACACAACAATATGTGGAGAAAGTGTAGGTGTCTGAATACTTTCCGAAGGCACAGAATACAGAACACCTCTGCGATGTGCTATATTATGTACATTTTTCCTTTATATATTGTTTTGAAATTTGTTCTGTTATTTTTGTTGCTGATTATGTTAAACCTTAAATGTGGATCGTTAATGTTTATATAATATTTTAAGTTCTAAAAAAACACACAAAAACATAGCAGATGATTTTCCTCACAATTACCGCTTTTGAATTTAGACTACATGGCTTTATTATATGCAATGCAACACAGACTCAAGGACCGGACAATTACTGTTATTATTTGAATCTTTATTCTATTACCATTCTTAAAATTGTGGCATTGTTTTTCAATTCAGAAAAGCACATACCAATTGAGGTTAAAATTTACACAATACAATAGAAAACTGTATCAGACTGATCTCTGTAAAAAGTGCTTTCAATGGTAAGCATGGAAATAAATTCCAACAAAAAAAAAATCAGCCTGATAATGCAAAATAAAGTAGTTAGATGACACTACAAATAAAAAGAAATAAAAATATAGATTATTTAAAAATATAAGTATAAACAAATAAATATAATTTCTTTTTCCTTTTTTGCCCGGTCATGAAGTGTGTAATGAATCGTGTGTAACAAACTTAGGACGTGCAATGTCCTTCCTGAGAGGGGGCTGGGGGACAAAGGATGAAGAGATGGAGGAAGACATACAGTAGAGCCAGGAGGCACGAAAAAAGAAAATATCACTTTTGTTCTCCGGCAAAAGACATATGGAATTCTTGCAGTAGGACTGGGCTTTAGAGAGGAATCCACAAGAGCAGACGTAATGTAATGCATGAAGACAGTGGGAAAGAGGGATTACCTCGTAGCGTTCTGTCTGTCTGGTCTGGAAGAAGGATAACCTTGTAGCGTTGTGTCTGCCTGGTCTGGAAGAAGGATAACCTTGTAGCGTTGTGTCTGCCTGCCTGGTCTGGAAGCAGCACTGTTTTATGTTGTTTGATCGAACAGTAATAGAGTAGAACTTGAAGTTCAGGACTTGACGTGCAGGACGTCAAATTCAGGGACACACCCACACCAGTTCAAAACCCGAAACAAAGCCCCCCCCTTCAATCCCTCTCTGGGGAATTAGGAGTGATGACGGAGGAGTTTCAACAAGTGTCAACAATGGCCTGTGATTCAACATCTGCTGCTGGACCATCGTGCGAGTTTCATTTTCACAGCCGCGTCATCTTGATCAGGTTTCCGTTTCATTTTCACAGCTGCGCCGTCTTGATCAGGTTTCCGTTTCATTTTCACAGCTGCGCCGTCTTGATCAGGTTTCCGTTTCATTTTCACAGCTGCGCCGTCTTGATCAGGTTTCCGTTTCATTTTCACAGCTGCGCCGTCTTGATCAGGTTTCCGTTTCATTTTCACAGCTGCGCCGTCTT
>JACXGI010009572.1:0-11541 GCA_016801175.1 Esox masquinongy
CGTCGCATACGTAAACTCTCAGATGTTCACCATGACTTCCCTAAAGCAACAACGCCTGAGCAGGATACTAGGGGCCCCAAATTTACTATTCACACACGAGGGAATCAATATGGCTGACCGGGTGGGAACCGGGCTACCGCATATGTGTGAACAAGAGGTGATCAAAGATGAAAAAGTCAGGCCAGACTTAGAGGCAGAATCTCTGGGAGAAGGGGAAAACGTGTTTACAGATGGGTGCTGCTTTAGGCATGAAAATGATGGCTTACAGGCGGGGTACGCAGTGGTCAGACAGGTTGGAGAGGGGTTCGAGACTTTACGGGCTGAGCGATTAATAGGACAACAGTCGGCACAGAGAGCGGAGGTCAAAGCAATGATCGAAGCGTTGAAAATGCATAAAGACAGGAAGGTCAACATTTATACCGACTCAGCTTATGCAGTAGGGGCAGCACGTAGAATTAGGACAATGGATGAGAACAGGTTTCCTGACAGCAGGGAACAAGCCAATTAAACATGAAACCGAGATGAGAGAACTGGCAGAGGCGTTAGGGCTGCCAGAAAAAGTAACAATCATAAAATGTAAAGGACACGACTCAGCTGACAGTTGGGTAGCACGGGGTAATCAGGCCGCCGACCAAGCAGCAAAGACAGCGGCAGGTTACACACAAAAGATGATGTTGGTCAGAGTAGAGGAGGAAGATAGTGGGGAAAACCAGATAGGACAGGAATAGATTGCGCAATTCCACCGGATGGCCGACTCATCCTACCCCCTGGGATGGGCGCAGGGAAATTAGTGGAAGCGCACGGTTTGGGACATGTCGGTGCAGCACAAATGTTGAGAAACTTGTGTCATTGGTGGCATCCGTTTATGGCAGATATGGTGCGCAATTTTGTAAAAACCTGCACAATCTGTACTCGTCACAATCCGCGACCAACAGTTAAACCAGAAATGGGTGTTTTTCCATTAACCACGATGCCAGGGCAGGAGATAGTGATAGATTACACAGACATGGGGGAGACAGTCAAGGGACACAGGTACATACTGATGTGTGTATATACGTACACAGGGTGGCCAGAGGCATGGCCAGCTAAAAAGGAGGAGAGTCAGACAGTGATAAAATGCCTAATCAATCAGTATATTCCTAGACATGGGTTTCCAGAGAAGATACGTTCAGACAATGGATTTTAAAAATAGTGACCTACAACGGGTGGAAGCCATGCTCGGTTTGAAACATGCGTTTGGGACAGTGTACCACCCACAGTCTCAAGGCAAGGTAGCGAGAATGAACCAAAACGTAAAACAAAAATTGGCTAAAATCTGTGCACAGACCAAATTGATGAAGCGGAAGTGGTCAGAGCCCAGGAGGACAGGTCCATACCAGGTGGTTGAGAGGACGTCCCACGCGGTCCGGCTGATAGGCAAGGGAGAGACGTGGTACCATTGGAGCCAGTGCGCGCCAGCGGAGGAACCAGGCCGGACCCTCACAGAGATCGTTGACGACATCAACGGACCAGGAACAATCCCAGTCTCGGCTGAGACTCACAACCAGACCCCAACAGAAGGGGCAGAATAATCCCCTGGTCTGGAAGACCTCAGGGTAGTCCACCCCTGAGGAAGAAGAAAAAAAGAATTAAGACACAACTGAAAGAGACACTGCGACATTAAGGGTTAAGGAATCCTGACATAGAGGTTACTATAGTCAGCACAATGTTTGTTAGTCTGCAGAAGATGGGGATGTGGAGACAGTGTGGGGGTATTAAGAAACTTTTTATTGGTGGCATTATATTAATTGTTTGTGTACTGTTCATAGGTACGGTGGTCCCAGTCCAGCATCCATTCCCACAGCACGGAGGTCCGCCCCAAACCCCCCAGAAGCATCAATTATGTGCATTATAATGTCCTTCGGTTGTCCAACCTTACCAGAGATGCAATCGAGGGACTGTCTGAGCAATTATGGCAGTCCAGAATAGGATGGCTCTGGACATGCTTTTAGCGGAAAAGGGGGGTGTGTGTGCTATGTTCGGAGATGTGTGCTGTACATTTATTCCCAACAATACAGCTCCTGACGGGTCTGTTTCTAAGGCATTAGAAGGGTTGAGGACCCTCTCCAAAACCATGCATGAGCATTCCGGGGTGGACAATCTGCTGGAGGAATGGATGACCTCGATGTTTGGCAAATGGAAAGGTTTGATTATGTCTGTTTTGCTATTTCTCGCTACATTTATGGCTATTACTGTCACGTGTGGTTGCTCTTGTATACCCTGCATTAGAGGCATAAAAGGCAAATGTCAAATAAATAGTCATTCGAGATGTAAGGTTACCCCATTACATACCCCCCCCAGGCCAGACTGCAGTTAATCTTAGACCATGCGGAAGAGATGAGTCTTTAGTGGACACTTGAAAGTTTGCACTGAGCCTGCATTTCTAACCTTAAATAGCAGATCATTCCACAGTAGTGGAGCTCAATGAGAGAAAGCCCTGCCTCCAGCTGTTTGTTTAGAAATTCTAGGTACAATTAGAAGGCCTGCATCTTGCGATCTTAGGTTAAGTGTAGGTATGTATGGCTGGATCATTTCAGCGAGGTAAGTAGGAGCAAGTCCATGTATTGCTTTTTAGGGAAAACAGTAAAGCCTTCAAATTAGCCCTAGCCCTAACTGGCAGCCAGTGTAAAGAGGCTAGTACTGGAATGATGTATCTGAATTATTTGGTTCTAGTTTGGATTCTAGCAGCCATGTTCAGCCCTAGTTGAAGTTTATTTATTGAGTTATCAAGGTAACCAGAGAGAAGAGCATTGCTGTATTCTAATCTAGAAGTAACACAAACATGAATTAGTTTTTCTGCATCAGTTTTTGATAAAAAAATTCTGAGTCTTGCAATGTTCCGAAGATTGAAACAAGCAACTCTTGAGATATATTTTATATGTTCTTTAAAGGACAGGTCAAGATAGAGGTTAACAGAAGTTTAAAAGCAAGAAGTTCTCCGTCATCCACTTCCTACTGCAATGTGCGTAGAAAGAGGAGGAAATGCACCAGACGCCGAATCAGGTAATAACAAACCGTTTATAGTATCATTAAGCAAACAGCACACTACATGGCAAAACACACAACACAATGCACAATAACTCTCGAGAGGAGAATAGAATCAGTGCAACTTTAAGCAATGGTAATCAACACAGCGAGACACAGGTGTGGGGAAGGGGAGTTGCTGCCATCGTTCCCATGCCGGTGGTTAGTACACCGGTGAGGAGGAGCGCAGTCGAGGGGTTGGCACTGCCACACCCCAAGAGGCCGGCGTGACACCTACTATCTGAAACGCATGCTGCCAAAGTAGCTAATTTTGATGCTTCTCCATGTCTCATCGAAATGTACAACTGTGTGTCATCAGCATAACATTGAAAATTGACATTGTGATTCCGGATGACATCAACCAGAGGCAGCATATATAGTGAAAACAATAATGGGCCCAAAACCGAGCCTTCAGGTACACCTTTCATTTGTCAGAGGACATGCCATCCACACATACAAACTGATATCTTTCAGATGACAAAGATTTAAACCAGGCTAGAACGTGCAATCTGATGCAGTTAATTGCCAATTTCTGAGGCTGGTAACTAATGTACTTAGCCTCTTCAGCAGAGATAACTCTGGGTAATAGACTGGTCTTTGCCGAGGCAGTCCACATGAGAGCCAGTTTCATCATAGTGCTTGAAGAAACTTTCAAGTTCTTTAAATTTTACAGGTTGACTGATCTTCATGCCTTAATATAATGATGGACTGTTCTTTCTCTTTGCTTATTTGAGCTGTTCTTGCTATAATATGGATTACTACAGTAAATACATTATGATGGTCTTCTGTATATAAATTCAACAAATTAACTTTATCAAGGCACACTTTGTTAATTGAAATTCATTCCAGGTGACAATCTCATGAAGCTGGTTGAGAGAATGCAAAGAATGTGCAATGCTGTCAAATGGTGGCTACTTTGAATAATCTACAATAGGAATTGTGTTCTGTGTCTGTTTAACACTTGCTTGCAAAATGATTCCATATGTATTTGACAGTTTTGTTTATGTCTTCACTATTATTTTACGACCCTTCACTTATTGTCTTCACTATTTTTTCAGGACACTTCATAAAATCTAAAGAAACAGAATGCTATTATGGACAGTTGGCCTTTCGACCAATCCCTGACTAACCCCGTGTGTTTGTTAGTCAGGGACGCGGGCACCAACCGTCCAGTGTCCAGGGGGGATCTGATGATGGTCCTGGCTGAGCTGGAGGGTCTGAGGGTGCGGGCTCTCTACTTTACCCAGAGCCAGAGACTCAGCCTGGGGGAGGTGGGCCTGGAGGAGGCCACGGACACGGGGGCCAGGGGGCCTGCCATTACTGTGGAGAAGTGTGACTGTCCACCTTCCTACGAATGAGACTCCTGTCAGGTGAGACCCAGAAGGGACTGGCTGGTTCTTCAGGTAGATTTATAGGGTTAGGGTTATAACATAAGCCTATAATGTGGTGCATGATTTTAAAAGAGTAAAAAGGCTTACTACTTGGAAAAGTCAAAAGAATTGAGCAATTGCTAGCGAGACTGAAGACGAATGCCAGAGCTATTTAATTCCGTGGCACAATGTTTCCTTGGCACAAATCATTTAAACCCTACAGCTCTGGAAAAAATTAAGAGACCACTGCAAAATTGTCAGTTTCTCTGGTTTTACTATTCATAGGAATGTTTTTGAGTAAAATGAACATTTTTGTTTTATTCTATGAACTACTGACCACATTACTCCCAAATTCCAAATAAAAATATTGTCATTTAGAGTATTTATTTGTAGAAAACAACAACTGGTCAAAATAACCAAAAAAAGATGCATTGTTTTCAGACCTCAAATAATGCAAAGAAAACAAATTCATATTAATTTTTCAACAACAAATTACTAATGTTTTAACTTAGGAAGAGTTCAGAAATCAATATTGGGTGGAATTACCTAGATGTTTTATCACAGCTTTCATGCGTCTTGGCCTGCTCTCCACCAGTCTGCCATATTGCTGTTGGGTGACTTTATGCCACTCCTGGCACAAAAATTCAAGTAGCTCGGCTTTGTTTGATGGCTTGTGACCATCCATCTTCCTCTTGATCAAATTCCAGAGGTTTCCAATGGGGTTCAGGTCTGGAGATAGGGCTGACCATGACAGGGTCTTGATCTGGTTGTCCTCCATCCACACCTTGATTGACCTGGCTGTGTGGCATGGAGCATTGTCCTGCTGGACAAACCAATTCTCAGAGTTGAGGAAGCAGGTGTTCCTCCAGGATAACCTTGTACTTGGCTTGATTAATGCATCCTTCACAAAGACAAATCTGCCTGATTCCAGCCTTGCTGAAGCATCCCCAGATCATCACCGATCCTCCACCAAATTTCCCAGTGGGTGTGAGACACTGTGGCTTGTAGGCCTCTCCAGGTCTCCGTCTAACCATTAGACGACCAAATGTTGGGAAAAGCTTAAAATTTGACTCGTCAGAGAAGATGACCTTACTTCATTCCTCTATGGTCCAATCCTTATGGTCTTTTGCAAACTTCAGCCTGGCTCTTCTTTGCTTCTCATTGATGAAGGGCTTTTTACTAGGGTTGCATGCCTGATGATTCTTGTGAGCTTTTTCTTGCTTTTCTATGTAAGGAAGTTGTACCAGGATGTAATGTTGAATATGAAAACTGATTCAATAAGTGACCGGTATACTGCTGTTAAGATGTCCTGTCTGACATGAAAACCTTTCATCCTTCTCAAGAGGAACATGCGCTGTTGGGCCTTTTTGTAGACCCCATCTGCATGTTGTGTGAAGGTCAGGTGGTGGTCGATTTCAGTGCCCAGATATGTAAAGAACTCGACCTGTTCCACCGCCTGCTCCTCCAGCCTGAGTGGTCCAGAGAGAGGGTGTGTGGTGTCAGGTGCCCGGCTCCCCCTGCAACACAGCCTTTTGGTCTTACTGATTTTCAGTTCCAGGGAGCCCTCCTGGGACCAGAGGACCAACTGCCCACACACGGCCTATAGGTGGACAGGGAGCGCTCGTCTGTCAAGCAGGCCACCAAGGCCATGTCATCAGCATACTTAAAAAGTGTCAGTCCATTGCTATTGCAGGTGATAGAGTTTGTATATATGGAGAAGGAGATGGGTGACAAAACACAGTGAGAAATCCTGTGAGAGCCCAGTATTTAAAACAATGTCGCTGGATTAATGACCATTTACACTGACGTGTTTGGGTCTGGCCTTTAAGAAGTCTTTAATCCATAAAACCAGTATTATGTTCATTTGTAGTCCTTGGAGGCGGTGCAGAAGTGTGTCTGTGTGTACTGTATTAAAAGCACATGAAAAGTCCATGAATAAAATCCTAACATATGAATTTGGTGAGTCGAGGTGCCTCGCCACTGTATCCAGGGGAGTTCGGCTGTGTGATGGCAGTTTCAAAAGTCCAAACAGTTTACGAAAATGGTAGGTAAGACAGAGGAAAACTCAGTTGCACAATTAACAGTTTATTCTTGCAAGGAGAGTGTTCACAGGTTACAAAGTAACGATGAATAATCTCTAAATGAATACAGGACAATCATCAGTACTTAAAGGGTAAAAAGGGGTGTGGTTAGATGCTGCATCGGTGTCCCATGTCAATAAAACACATTCCCTTTGTCCTATCAATACCTAGGTTTTAACCAAGGGGCAGGCTGTCCTCCCCCACATTAAACAATGGACGTTGTGGGTAACCTTTTCAACTCTAAAGTGACACACAGCATCTGGACAAGGAAGAGAAAAACTGATGGTTTAAAATGATAGACAGATTTATAGATAACCCAATGATCTTCTGAGACCATCCAATGATGACCATAAACAAAGAACAGATCCCCTCTTCCACATTCCTTTTCTTATCTAAACATTGGGACTCAATACTTTTAACTAGTAACTCATTTATCCAAGTATTGGAATAAGTATACCTCAGTTCAAGAAATTTTCCTGACAGCTGACATCCTCAACTCCCCATTTCGACTTGTAGTCAGACTGGAGCGGATCCAGACACTCACCCACCATAGTGGTAAGCTCCTCAACAATCACACTCTCCATGCATTTGAAGAGGATGGAGGTGAGCATTGGGCTTTTTGGGGACAGGGATGATGGTTGTCTCTTCCATGACCTGGGGATGAAGCTGGCATTCAGGACCAGCTGGAAAAGCTGTGCCACCACACCGCCCAGCTGAGCCACACACTCCTTCAGTATGTGGCCCTTCAGCCCGTCCGTCCAGGATCCTTTCTCAGGTGTAACTTGGAGAGGATGGAAGCGACCTTCCGCTCCTCCACACTGATCGATGCAGGGGTGTAGCTGGAGTTGGTCAGGGTTCATTCCTCCTCGGGGTCAATCCTGTTGAACCTGGCGTAGGTGTTCAGCTGCTCCGCAAAGGAGGCGGGATCTGGGCACTGTATCCGGGCTGGTTTCTGAGCTCTGCCCATCATGGTGTTGAGACCCTGCCATGCCTTCCTCGCATTTCCCCTGGTGAACCTCTCTTCCATCTTATTTTTGTAGCGAAGCTTGGCCAGTTTGGTTTTATGCTTCAGCTCCCTTTTCAGCACATTAAAACGTTTTTTGTCTCCTTGTATAAATGTTTTTTTTTTTTTAGGTTGAGACAATGTTTAAGCTCTCTGGTGACCCAGGCCTTGTTATTAGGATAAAGACTTGTGTGTTTAGTTGGAATGACACTATCAGCGAAAAATGACATATATGAGCACCTCAGCATTTCCACAGAATCATTATTCCAAATCTGGATAGTTTTTGAATGTATCTTATGTGTTTTTAATTTTTGTCTGTATTTTGGCAACAGTAGTATTACATTGTGATTGGAGAAACCAAGGGGAGGGTGGGGCTTGGAGACATATGCGCCGGATATATTTCCAAAACATAAGTCCAGCGTTCTGTCCAGTCGTGTTGGAGATGTGAAATTCTGCTCCAGCTGTGGGAGTAGCATAGCTATATCACAACTGTTAAAGTCCCTGAGCAGAAAGACAGGCTGATCAGCTGCTCTGGAAATGGTGTTGTTATAGCTGTCTACAATGCGTTCAGCTGCGAGCCGTTGTCAGGACCAGGGACATGGTGAGGGCGGAACGACACAGTCATAATTTCGAAGTGCCGTGAGCAGTCAGCCTTTCGAACTGTAAAGTTTGTTGCCCATCATTTATAGGCATACAAAACAAGGCCCAATTGATTTTCCTGTTTCCCTAATGTCCCAATCAAAACATATGAATGTAAATCTATCTAAGCTCAATGTAATGTTTCAGTGAAACAAAACATGCTTGTGTTTTGGTAGTCAGAGTAAATTTAATTAGTGCAGCGAGTTCGTCCATTTAATTTCGTATTAAGTGCACATTTGACAGAGTAAAAACTGGAAATGGGAGCTTACTTCCTCGTCTCCTCAACCTGTTTCTAATTCCTCCTCTAGATCCCCTTTTCCTCAGAATGTTTCCTGAACAGATGCTTGGAGATTAGGTCCAGGAGTGGTGATGCTGGTAATTTCCAGGAAGCGTGTTGTAGCTCCAAAAGGTCAGACCGTGCAGAGGTGAGGGTACCTGGGTTGATGTGTGTATCTGCCGGTGAAATCCAACACGCCCAAGCCGGATATAGAACGCATAGCAAAGTCCATAGAAGTAATGTCTGATGCTTCAGATCTAAGCACATATAGTGGATATAAAAATTCTACACACCCCTGTTAAAATGCCAGGTTCTTGTGATGTAAAAGAATGAGACAAAGATAAATCATGTCAGAACTTTTTCCACCTTTAATGTGACCTATAACGTGAACAATTCAATTGCAAAACAAACTGAAATCTTTGAGGGAGAAAAATAAAAAACTCACAATAACCTGGTTGCATAAGTGTGCACACCCTTAAACTAATTCTTTGTTGAAGCACCTTTTGATTTTATTACAGCACTCAATCTTTTTGGGTAGGAGTCTATTAGTATGGCACATCCTGACATGACAATATTTGCCCATTCTTCTTTGCAAAAGCGCTCTGTCAGATTGCAAATCTGTCAGAAAAGCAAATCTGTCAGATTGCAAGGACATCTCCTGTGCACAGCCCTCTTCAGATCACACCACAGATGTTCAACTGGATTTTTGCTCTGAGATGCAACTATGAAAATGTCAGGAAGGTCCTACTAGAACAGCTGAACTTTATTTGTGATTAATCAGAGTCACTTTAAATGATGGCAGGTGTGTAATGACTTCTATTTAACATGAGTTTGAATGTGATTGGTTAATTCTGAACACAGCCACATCCCCAGTTATAAGAGATTGTGCACACTTATGCAACCGGGTTATTGTAAGGTTTTCATTTTTCCCTCTCGAAGATTTCAGTTTGTTTTTCAATTGAATTGTTCACATTATAGGTCACATTAAAAGTGGAAAAAGTTCTGATTTATCTTTGTCTCATTCTTTTACATCACAAAAACCTGGCATTTTAACAGGGGTGTGTAGACTTTTTATATCCACTGTAGACTACGAATTTATTCGTTTAGAGACTAATCCTGGTGCAGGGTTTGACTAAACCAATTTGTGCCTTTTGTAAGGGGTAAGAATTGCCTCATTGAGCCTGCATTATTTTTTTGGGGTACAAAGTTCAGTCTCTCAACTGATTTATTCAGCCAGTTTAAATTTAGTTTAGTTTAGTTTGGGCTGTACCGCCTATCCTTTCTCTGACCCCTTCACACTTTCTCTCTACCCCACTAGAAATGGTCCATTGCTGATACCTGGACAGGTCTTAGGAACAACCCTGTCGAATTAAATGAATGTCACACTTGCAGTGAAGATGAATGTCCTCAGTGAGAGAGTTGTGTGCATAGAGAGACAGTCCAACAATTACTTCAACCAATTTATGAACATTTGGAGATCTGTTGTTATTCCCCTGTAAGAACTGTTACTGGTGTTACTGCTGACTTGTGTCTGTCTCTTACCCCCACAGTGGGTCGACACTTAACCTGAGAGGTCGTTTTAGCTCCCCCAGGGGTAGCAGCAGGTAGCAGCTGAGCAATGTTTAGAGACAGCAACTGGGCTGCGTTCATGAGCCCCGTTTCACAGCCCAGGGCCCGGTGGTTCTCCCTGTGGCGTTGGTCCGATGCTGATACGGGAGACGGTACGTTCACACCACAATGTGGAAGGAAAGTAGGAGACAACGTGTGGATAAACAGACCTGGTTAACACCATTTTTTCTGTGTTAATGTGCAACAAAACATCTCACTTTTTTCCACCTAGACCAGAAAAGAGTTTCTGACTACATTTAAAAATATTGGATGAGAATACAGAATAGCATCAAACTCTTCCACTGGTATAATATTAAACTGTATCCTAGCAACATGCTGGTAAGTGTTATGACACCGAGAAATAAGTGAATACAAGTATAGCGAAGAACTCCCTATTATCGGCATAGCCAACAGCAGTTTTGAAATATATGTTCTTGTACCGAATAATCATTTGGTCAAGTTCTCAATGTTTAGTGATTATTAGAGACATACATATTTTAACTAGCATGTCATTAATTATCATTTCTGAAATTTCAATGGAAATATTAATATTTTCAGCTGGTTGGCTAGCGACGTGGCTAAAAAATATTACCCCTATTATCGGCCACTGTACTCTATTATTGGCCACCTTAGTATTTTGTTCAGTAACATTTTATTTCCTTTTTATTTGTGTTACAAATGACAAATCACAGTCTTCCCCCTAGTTTTAATTACCTTTCATGCCTTCTGGTGAAGAAGAAAAAAAAGTCTGGCCTCTTTGATAATACATGTTGTCTGGTCTGTCGCATTTCACGATTTGCTACTTATTTAAAACAATTTCCATACAAGACATTTTTTAAATCTAAAAAAAAGTATTTAACCTCCATACATCTCTATAAAAAAGGTGGTGGGCTAGCTGAAAGGGTATATTTAATAGCAAAACATACCACTCCAACCAGTGGTAGTTCTCCAACCACTAGTAATGGCCGATAGTTAGTCGATAGTTAGCCGTTAGTTAAGACTGAATACTGCCCTGGTTTCTCACTGTAAGATATGAAAGCTTGATGATGTCATAACTCCACTTGACCTAATTAAACAATACACAACACAAAGTAGGGGAAACACAGAAACGTGCACACAGAATATTTGTATGTTGTCTGTATACCCTGTTGTCACAGTGGGCTTCAGAGCACAGTAGTACACAGCTGAGTCAGACAGGTGCAGTCTCTGGATCATCAAGGGGACTGACTTTGTAGTGATGTTCAGATGGGCATGAAATCTCTCCTTGAACTCAGTAGCAGTTTCCCCATGTGAAAATGTGTCATTTCTCATCATGAACACAGGGTTGCTATTCCCTTGTTGTTTGTACCAGAACAGATACGGTGTTAGATCTGTTGTGAATTTACAACTGAGTGTTGTTGATTGTCCTTCTACAGCAAATACATCTTCTGTTGGCTGTGTTACACTGTCTTCTGCTCTGCTACCTGCAAATAACATGAATATACATCGGCAATAAATCAC
>JACXGI010009572.1:11641-30049 GCA_016801175.1 Esox masquinongy
TTAGTCCATCATATTCTTCAATTTGGGGGCCTGTATCATTTAACCATTAAACGTTACAAGTCTATGTACAGTGTAGAAATGCATTAAAATTTAAACAAATCAACTGCACCGTCCTGCATCTTTGCAGGCATCCATCGAAATACCGGAAGTTGTTCTTACAACCCCTGCATCATTCCAAAACAGAGAATTTACTCACGCAGACCCTCTGCATGGTAGTTTATTCACTCTAGGTAATCCTTCATTTTTATTCTACCATTCAAGTTACGTTATCAATTCTCTTACGGGGGGACAGTTCCTGCTTCACTTCAATGTGTCGTAGCATTTCACCGCTCACTGAAATAAGGTTTTCTCTTCTTATAAAATAATTCCAACCTGCATAATTAACAGTTCTGAATCATGAGCCAACCCACAGGTTGAACAAATGTTTTCACTACACCCTGACAATTGACTTGTGTTTTACAGTGTAAATCACTCCCTATCCCAGGGGTGGGCAAACTAGCCAAAAAGTTTGCCCTGCCCTGCCCAAAGAACCAACAATGTCTTTTGTTAAAGCAGTTTTTAGAGTTAAAAACCTTACAAACCTTATTTACATAGTTTATATGCAGGCACGGAAAGGGAATGTGTATTTATCATAGAATTTATTTATTCATTCCGATTGTGGTTTATGCATATCAGTTATCCGTATCAGCCAATCATTTTCTTATCTCTGTATCCCTATTATCATGTGCTCACTCAATCAGTCCATAATGTAATCCATATGTACCATAAATAATTCATTATTTGGTCTCCTACCTTGTTCAAAGGGATAGTTCATCCAAAAACATATTTCTCTCAAAGTCCACATAACAAATGATATTCCTGAATACACATAAAAATATCCATTATTCAGCTCTGTTCCAGTCTGTAATTTGCATTATTAGCATCGCCCAAATTCATGAATGGAACTGGTTCGTACTGGTTCGTACCAAAGCATTGCAAAACTACTCTAAAACACTCCAAACAAAAACAAGTGGTGTTGTTTACCTCAAAGAACATGACAATGTGGTGCTCCTCAAAATAATTTTAAAATTGTCATTATATAATTCTTATTTCAAATAAATGGGTACTTCCTGTGTTTACCGGTCAGTTTTGTTCACAATTGTATCTATCCATGCGTTCTTTCAGGAAGAATAAGTGTACACATCACAGTAAACTATAGTATTCGTTAGCTAGAGAGCAAGTTAACTATTTTGTCTTTGATATTCACCTCAGACAGTCAAATTATATTTGCTTGAGAAAGGATAATACATAGGCTATATATTATGTCTAACTCTGAATTCAAGCAGGAAGAACATTTTTCAGGGGATAGAGCCTTACTTGTTCTAACCATAACACACAGATGATGAGTTGATCTTACCTAAAACATCCGGAGGCAATGTGTACTTTATGTATTATAGCATAGTAATTGTAAGTATTACTTACTATCTGTCTTGTTTCCACGGGTTGAACTGGGTAACTTGATAGAATTGCGTTCGCCTTTAGTCCTCTTCTAAGTGAACGTGGGTCACGGTGCTCTGTAAAATGTTTCTCGCAAACTTTGTATGTCTCTTTGCTGAAGTTGCTCCATTGATTCTCCCACAATACGACTCGGGAGAGGCAGAGGTATTGTCCCAATTGCAGAGCGGATAGAATTTAATTTCAAACCAAAAAGTCCGAAAGCAGGCAAAGATGTGATCAAGATGTGACCAGGCAGAAGGAAATCGATGTGATCGATGCAAAGGAAATCCAGAAGTTCAAAGTTTATTTATCAAATGCACCAAATAACACAGCCTCATCCTGCACAATGAAATTCTTGGGACACGGCACACGACATACATACATAGTTAGAAATAAGAAATATATAAAGCAAAAATATAGCAATAAAACAGACAAAGATAAACTAAATCATAAACAAGGAGGGCATGCTAGGATCAAAGAACAATAGAAAGCTATCACAAACTTGTGAACAGGCTTACTATTTCCGTGATTGGGAGCTGGGAGGAGTGCTGCGTTCGTTGTGATTGGGATCTGGAGGATCTTGGGATCTGGAGGCTCTATGTTGTCCTGGTGATGTGGTTGAGAGAGGGAACTGTGAACAGACCTTACAGATATGGCAACAAGTGAAACCTCAAGTCTCCTCTCCCACGTCCCTTGTACTTTCTTTATGATCACGGCATTTTCCACAATTACAAATATTATTCGGATGTCCACCAATGATAATGGGCCAGCTAGGCGAAGCAACCTATCTTAACATAGCTTGTTGAGGTTAATGTTCACACCGACCTTGATGACATCACTGCCGAAGAACAGAGGTTGTGTATGGTGGCTATAGGAAATAGTTCGCTAGTGCCAGTTTGAATTCAGCCAATTCCGCCGGATGTTACTGAATGTAGTTTGAAGTGTTTTGGAGTAGTTTTCCTCTTGCAATGCAGCTTTGCGATAGGGGTTCAAAACGTTTCCATTCATGAATTTGGACGATGCTAATAACCCTATTCACCGACTAGGACAGAGCTGAATAACGGATTGTTTGAAAAAAATGACTGTGTCTTCAATATTGTCTTTTGGAGAGTGGACCTTGAGAAAAATATGAATTTTGGACGAACTATCCCTTTCAGTGCACAGGTTCCCAGCCGCCACAAGGGGCCACTGGAGCGCGATGTGGCAAAGCTACAAAATGTACAGCTCCGGAAAAAATTAAGAGACCACTGCACCTTTTTCTTTGCTTTCCAAAAAAGTGTCTGGATCAGATGTGTTCAATTTGCAGTGGTCTCTTAATTTTAACCCTTCTGTTCCTCACTCAAAACCTTCCGTTTCGACTTTTTTGGAAAGGACAGAAAAAGGTGCAGTGGTCTCTTAATTTTTTCCGGAGCTGTAGATTACTGAACCTCAACAGTGGTAGACAGAGGCACTGTAATGTGCAAGACCTCTGGGTGGATCTGCAAGATCTGGATGTCTCTTGCTCCTCCTAAACAATGGCCTCCTCCTCTAAACTGAGCTTCTTTGGCCTGGCCTTCCTTCTTCTCCTCCCCGCCATTCTCACCTTGGCCTTCTCTTCCAACCTGATATTTGTTACCATGGTGTCTTTCAATAAAGATTGCTTTTTTCTCTCATCCTCCATCTTTTTCACCTCTTCACTAAGTCTGGTCTCCTGATCTTCATCTTGGACTTTTTCAATAGAGCCTCCCTCTTTCGTTTGTCCTCCTCAATTTTCCTCTCTTCTCTAACCATGGCCTTCTCCCTCATGAGCTTTCTCCTCCAGTCCAGTTTCAATAAAGCCATTTTCTCTCTATTCTCCTCCTCCCTTTTCTTCTCCTCTTCCCTAAGCCTGGTCTCCTGTTTTAACCTGAGCTTTCTCAGCCTGGCTTCTTCCAATATAGCCATGTGGTTTCTTTTGTTTTCCTCCATGTTGTTCACTATTCGTCTAACCATGGCCTCCTTCTCCAACCTGAGAGTCCTCTCCTTGGCTGCTTTTAATAGAACCTCTTTGGTTCTTTTCTCCTCCTCCATTTCCTTCTCCACTTCTTTAAACCCTGGCCAACTCCTCCAACATGATATTCCTCATCCTGGCTTCCTTCACCATGGCCTGCTCCTTTCTTTTCCCCTTCTCCCTAACCCTGGCCTTCTTCTCCAACCTAAGCTTTTCTTTCACTTTATCTTCATTCATTCCTAAATCCTCCTCCTTTTCATTCTTCTCTTCTCTGACCCTGACTGCCTCACCCAAACTGATGTTTCTTAATCTGGCTGCTTTCTCAATTCTAATGCCAGGGTTCAGTGTCATGTCCAACTCCTTAACCCTTGCCACTTTCCTCTCCTCCACCAGACCAAAGATCATATCAGCCTTCTCTGCCTTCATCCTTCTCTCCTCTCTCTGCTCCCTACGCTTTTGCCTGTCCTCAGCCTCTCTTCCTATCTTCTCCTTCATTTCCAATATGTTAAGATAGGTCTTTTTTAAACCGTTTTGAAAGATTGTTTGAGTTATTACAGTTTGGTCTTTATTTTGATAAAAACATAAACCAACAACCTACAGTCTCAATAAAATATAAGACAGGCCTACTAAGTACATTAACACTCAGGACAATGTTTGAGTTAATTTACTTTACTTAGTATTTTAAAAATGTAAATATTACATTCATAAAATGGTACTTGTACGGTGGCCCACAGGTGAACAACACAACAACATTAACACACAACACAACAACATTAACAAAAATGAAACATAACATTAGCGATGCAAACAAAAGTTGAAAACACAACAACATTAACACAAAACACAACAACATTAACAAAAATGAAACACAACAACATTAGCGATGCAAACAAAAGTTGAAAACACAACAACATTAACAAAAATGAAACACAACAACATTAGCGATGCAAACAAAAGTTGAAAACACAACAACATTAACAAAAATGAAACAAAACAACATTAGCGATGCAAACAAAAGTTGAAAACACAACAACATTAACAAAAATGAAACACAACAACATTAGTGATGCAAACAAAAGTTGAAAACACAACAACATTAATACACAACACAACAACATTAACAAAAATGAAACTCAACAACATTAGCGATGCAAACAACAGTTGAAAACACAACAACATTAACAAAAATGAAACATTTATAAAAATGCTGCATTTCAGAAAGCAATCAACTACTCACAACAGCACAACATTAAGTGACAACACAACAGCATTACCTCACAACACAACATTGGGTTACACCACAACAGCAACAGCGCAGATCACAACAGCATTAGCCCAAAACACAACAACATTTGCAGAAACACTGCATTTCAAGTTGCTCACAACAGAAGTGCTCCAGACCACTAGGGGCAGTGCCAAGTGGAATTAGTTGGGTTTCCAACAAAATATACATTTCACTTCATACTGGGGGATTGACTTTGGGCGCTCTTACGTTATTGTTTTTATTATTAGCTAGCTAACAATTATCTAACAATTATACCTGCCCCCAAAGAGGAAGACAAACGAGGAGAGATATGTTCGCTAACAACAATGGACTGTGCGGTTTCTGATCCGATCTAGATGCATAATTACTGTGCAGGCCCTGATCCCACAGCCCTGGATATGGCCTTAATAATGGAGAACCAGGAGCAAGCAAGAGAAATTCAGGAGCTTTGAACAAAGGTGTGTAATACTTTCGATTATGTAAGTATTAGCACACTGCAAAATAATTAAGATATTAATAAAACTAGGTTCAGCTAAGAGGACTTGTATGAATAACTATGGACCTGTTCAATAAACAAATTACTCTAAAAAAACATTTAGGCAACATTTATTTTACAAATACATCAATTAATAGTAAACAGTAGAGTAGGCCTGTCTCAATGTCAGTTTAAGTGCACCTATTGTAAATCAAGAAACCCTTTTACAAAATTAAAAACAGTTCAACCCGATTGATCAGTCCCTTTTTCGTTGTACAAGAGCACCTTTCCATCCAAAGTATCAAAATAATGATTATAAAAAAACAATCTATCCAGGTAGTATGTTTTATATTAGGAATGATTTTGGACGCTTATCTGCTCTCCAGTTGTCACTTCCTGATCAAGATGCAGAAGGAAGACTGGCAGACAAGATGATCCGGCATTCAGCACCCTCATGTTTCTTCAATGGCGACCGTCTAGTTTCTAGAGCATGCTGTCTCGTATCTGAATCGTACATAAAAAAAAAACAACCTGCATTGCGCCCCTAGCGGTGACTACAAGGCATATTAACTCTTCACTCGAGTGATACAATTAACAGCGTTGCAAGTGGAAAACCTGACAACACAACACCACTTTCATGTACAGTACAGAGGTTTACTGGAATCTGACGAAGACATAGGTTTTTACACAAGGTACAGTAATTGTTTACTATCCAGCAATCCCAAAGTCCTCCTCATCTCCTGTTATTCAAGCCAACTGAATGAATATTGTCTTAGCATTAGTTATGCACTGCAGTGTTGAAACTGCTAAAAGATCTGAAGTGCAATAAAACAAGAAATGTGTAATAAATATCTAAAATAATCAGGATGTTAAGACTAATATAGGCTGCAACATTAACTAGGTCAAGTCTAGTGCTTCTTGATACCCATAGTAGCTGGGCAATCTTAGTAATGAGTGAATTTCAAGTACGCAGACAGCTCCATGTCATCCAAAGCTATTTTGGTCTTCCTTAAAGCAAATACTCCTGGTCTGTTTCCTTCTGTAGATTTGCAACCTTCACCCTCCTGGTGGCATTCTGGGATTTGATTGAGGTCAGCAGAGACCAAGTTAATGTCACCAATGCAAACACGTCCGAGATAAGTGTTCCTTGACGAAAAGCAGTAATACTTATATAGAGTATTTATCATACTGTTATTTTTCCTTGTGTTAAAATCTATTGTTCTTCACTTCATTTGTGTTATGGACCTAACTGAATGCAAGGGGAATATATTGTACTAAAACAGTTTTCTTTATGTTTATTCGCTGCCACCAATCAATGAGTTTTTCTGGTTCATGACTCATCTGTCGCTGGGTCTGACACAGAAGGATTTGGCCCATCGTTTTAACGTCCACCAGTCAACAGTTAGCTGGAATATCATCTCCTGGGCCAACTTCCTTTTCTTCATGCTTGGGTCAGTATGGATATGGGTCCTCAAGGATAACATCAAACCCAACATGCCACCCAAGTTCAATGAATATCCAGACACCAAGGTTGTGATCAACTGCACTGAACTCTGCTGCCAGACACCATCTTCCCTACTCCTTCAGAGTGAGGTGTCTTCTTCTTACAAGTCGCACTGTACCTTCAAGGGCATGTTGGGAATGTCACCACATGGAGCTGTCTCTTTTGTATCCTCTTTGTATGCTGGTTCTGTGAGTGACAAGGAGATTGTTAAACAGGCAGGAATTCTTTCCTTACTTATCCCTGATCATTGCCTTTATGGTGGATGAGGGCTACCTCGTGGATGATCCTGTTCCATGGAAGATCCGTTGGCCAGCTTTTCTGCCGAGACACACACAGATGCCAGCGCATGTGGTTAGGGAGACCCGATCCATTGCCAGGCTAAGGGTGCGTGTCGAAGGAATGATCCAGAGAGTAAAGGAGCACAAGCTGTTTGACACAGTCATCCCTCTGACTGTCTCAGGCATTTCTAAAACATTAATTTGAGGTGCCTCTAACCTTACCTTATTCCATCAGCACACGAGTTAGTTGGTTTCCAAACCTCAATGCTATCAACCAGGCTTCATACCCTAAAGAACAAGGAGTAACAATCTTTTGCAACAGACTGATTATTACATAGGATAACTAATGTATGTGCATTGTTTTTGCGCACTGTTAAGACTCACAAGTGTCCTTGGCTTGTACCAACGTTGTTCTGTCTCTGTGCAGCTGTCAAACAGGTGTTGCAGCAAGAGTGTTGAGTAGTGAGAAGTGTGCTAAAGAAGAGCAACCAGGTGGTTGCACATAGCACTTCCTGCAACTTAGGAGCAGTGGCTTCGAACCACTTTCACTGGTACAGAGTGCTTTAACTTAATCAACAGTTGTGCTCATAAGTTTGCATACCCTGGCAGAAATTGTGAAATTTTGGCATTGATGATTTTGACAATTAAAGGTTAAATTTCCCACACTTGTGGATTTTAACAATTAATTTCCCACACCCGTGGCTTTTTAAATTGCAGTTAGAGTCTGTGTAGAAATAGTCAATGGGTTTGTGTGCACTGAGCAGGCTAGGTACTGAGCCATGGGGAGCAGAAAAAGAACAGTCAAAAGACCTGCGTAACAAGGTAATAGAACTTTATAGACATGGAAAAAGATATAATAATTCAGCTCTGGAAACCACTGCACCTTTTTCTTTCCTTTCCAAAAAAGTTGAAAAGGAAGGTTTTGAGTAAGGAACAGAGGGGTTAAAATTAAGGGACCACTGCAAATTGAACACTTCTGTGCAGGATCATTCCGAAGCTGTATATCCAAAGCCTTTTAAATGCCAGTCAGTACTGTTCAATCACTTATTAAGAAGTGGAAAATTTAGGGATCTCTTGATACAAAGCCAAGGTCAGGTAGACCAAGAAAGATTTCAGCCAAAACTGCCAGAAGAATTGTTTAGGATACAAAGAAAAACCCATAGGTAACCTCAGGAGAAATACAGGCTGCTATGGAAAAAGACGGTGTGGTTGTTTCAAGGAGCACAATACGACGATACTGGAACAAAAATGAGCTGCATGATCAAGTTGCAAGAAAGAAGCCTTTACTGCACCAATGGCACTAAAAATCTGGTTACAATATGCCCGACAACACCTTGACACGCCTCAGCTTCTGGCACACTGTAATTTGGAGTGACGAGACCATAACAGAGCTTTATGGTCACAACCATAAGTGTTATGTTTGGAGAGGGGTCAACAAGGCCTATAGTGAAAAGAATACCATCCCCACTGTGAAGCATGGTTGTGGCTCACTGATGTTTTGGGGTTGTCTGAGCTCTAAAGGCATGGGGAACTTATGAAAATTGATGGCCAGATGAATGCAGCATGTTATCAGCAAATACTGGCAGACAATTTGCATTCTTCTGCACGAAAGCTGCGCATGGGACGCTCTTGCACGACAATGACCCTAAACACAAGGCCAAGTTGACCCTCCATTGGTAACAGCAGAAAAAGGTGAAGGTTCTGGAGTGGCCATCACAGTCTCCTGACCTTAATATCATCAAGCCACTCTGGGGAGATCTCAAACGTCTGGTTCATGCAAGACGGCCAAAGACTTGGCATGACCTGGAGGCATTTTGCCAAGACGAACGGGCAGCTATACCACCTGCAAGAACTCGGGGCCTCATAGAAAACTATTACAAAAGACTGCTTGCTGTCATTGATGCTAAAGGGGGCAAAACACAGTATTAAGAACTAAGGGGATGCAGACTTTTGAACAGAGGTCTGTTCATTTTTTTCTTTGTAGCCATGTTTTGTTTTATGATTGTGCCATTTTGTTATGACCTACAGTTGAATATGAATCCCATAAGAAATAAAAGACATGTGTTTTGCCTGCTCACTCATGTTTACTTTACAAATGGTACATATATTTCCAATTCTCCAAGCAAACTTTTGAGCACAACTGTTTGCCCTCCCCGTTCTTTTTGCCATACCTATTCATCAGAAATATATTGAGTTTCCTGTAGGCAATATATGTTGTAGTCTTTCTCCTTTAGCCATGTAAATATAATTTTTCTTTTTTGTAATCAGCTAAGCCATTGCAATTATAGCTTGAATTTTAACTTTATGCTAAGCTCACCAAACATTCAAATAACTAAGTGTAGATAATGTGTTTGTATAATTGTGTTAGCTAGAAGACATGACTGGTTAGGGGTATGGTGCTTATGCATGTTTGGTGTGGCATTGTGTTGTTTTTTCTGTTATTTTTTTAAGTGTCATTGTATTGGTTATACTAATCATATTAAAAAAGTAAAGATGTGATTTAGGATAGCCATGGTGTCACGTTTTGAATGGGGTAAAGCATTCATCTCCAGACATTTATTTCTCGTGGGAACTGATCGTTCATGCCAAATTATGTCTCTTTGAGTTCTCTGCCTTTATTCTTAGTTATTTCCTTTTGTTTGTAGTGTTCAAACTTTACAATGATTGGTCGCAGGTGCTTGTCATTGTTTCCCGATCCTAGTCTATGCACCCGGTGAAAAGTGGTTCAGGGTTATCTGCGTTCGGGACAGAAAATCAAATTATCTCTTATTTCCCTTGTTTGCAAATCCAACAGAGATTCCTTCAAAGATCGATTTTCTGCTTGTAACCTCGTCATGTTCGAGTCTATAGTTTTGTTTTGACCGTGAGTGATTTGTTGTCTTTTACCAAAGTGGTTGCTAACCTGCGTGAAGTTGGCACCCCACCCAACACAAAACTTCTGCAAAATAGGCTCAATTATTTATGCTCCGTTTGTACCGTTAAAATTTTCGTTTGTGCTGCTATCATTTTATAGATATTAAATAATATTTTATAGGTCATTCAGAGGTCACTCAGCCCCCCAACATGCTCCAAAATCAATCCAAATAGTCTCATTTGTTTGTGCTTTGTTTGTGCCGCTAAAATTTTTAGATGAAGGCGTCACCAGCGACTGGTTGCTTTTAATCCTGACTGCTGATTGGTTGATAGCCTTGGTAACTAACGGTTATGACATCACAATATGACATATTGGCAGTATATAGTCTATTTCCACGTCATATTAATAGGGTCATATCGTAAGAAATGTACAGTTTTTACATTCTGTAAGTTAAATACACTTTTTTACGCAATTACATTTTTTACCTTGAAGTGCCCATAAAAACCTGACTGAATGGAGCAGCATCATAACCACTCTGTTTCACAGAGAGACATCCTTCTCTTTAAAATGTTCCTCTCTTGAAACATTCACTTTTTAGCTGAATCCGTTCAACTTACTGCCTGTTATGTGTAACACTAGCCTCGTCCTCGTAACTCAGTATATTTGGTGACTATACCACTTGTTGGCACTATTGTCAAATGACTGATGGAACTAGAGTAGAAACTAGAGTACAGTGTACAGTGTTTCTGGGTTTCCTGTCACTGTGGGCTCCAGAGCACAGTAGTACAGAGCAGAGTCTGTTGCTTCAACAGAGGAGATGTCCAGATCCACACGGGTCTTCTGTTTGTTCTGATTACCAGAGAAGCGGGTGTCAAGAGAATCAGCACAACACAGCCCCAGACACAGTCCCAGAGAAGTCAATGATGAGCAGAAGGTATTGGGGTGCTGTTCCTGGAGACTGTTTATACCATAGTATACTGTTTGCTGAGGAGTAGTTGCAGGAAATGTGAATCTTACTTCCCACATGTGCAATTTTTTCTTGTTGATTTGGTTCAGTTGTCTGCTCATAACTGCCTTCTTCAAAAAATAAAGGAATGTAGAGCACTTTTAATTTAAATGAAAATGTATTGTTGTAGACAAACAAAAATATATTAAAATATTTTTTAACAATGATATACCTTACCAAATGCTGAGAACAAAATGATTGAACAAATGAACAACATTGCTGTGGGTTAGACATCAAACGTATTGAATTAACAAATGAATACATGAATGAATACTCCAAAACATAACCTCCTTAATTTCTGTTCATTTTGCCTAGAAGCTCCACCCCAAAGTACAGTTGCTCTGAAAATGCTCAGCTTCTCTTCTCTCTTCTCTCCTCTCTTCTCTCCTCAACGAAATTGTATCTTTCATTCCCTCCAGAGGGTGCGCTACTATAGCTGGTTATTTGAATCCAATCGGGCTTGGCAATAACGGATTATAGATAGCCAGTCTAAAACCCCAAAGGGCAAGAAACAACAAGACCTGATGGACAGTGGCTAGGAAAACCTCCCTAGTAGGGTCAATACTTAGGAAGAAACCTAGAGAGGAACCTGACTCTAAGGGGTAGCAGGTCCCCTTCAGTCTGTGCCAGGTGAAGTTTATAAAGTACATGACATTTTGGTCAGCTGACCAGCAGGTCAATAAATGCATGTGGGCCGTGTCTAGAATCTTTAAACATAATTCAGCTATGCTTTAGAACCAGGTGGACAATGACAAGGGACAACCAGGTGGGCTGTGGGCAGGAACAGCAGGAATCATCAACTTAATCTGCGGCACAACCAGGAGGACTTTGGACAGGCTATGAGTCATCAGGCCAGGTAGTCCTGAGGTGTGGTCCAAGGACTCATGTCCTTCGAAGGTTAAATAGGACACCAGGAAAATTAGAGACAGCATTCCATGGATTCAAAGAGATACCTCAGCAAACATTTCAGACTGTCACCTGTCTTACATCACAAAAACTATTGCAATATAAACAATTGGGACATGAAAATGGACAGACTGACCCAAGTCCCTTGGCATAATTATTGTTGGGTTTAACAGTGGACTGAGACAGTGGTAGTGGCATGGAGGTAGTGAGAAGGTTACTGTGTCATTTTATTGGTGTTAAATACTGTAGACCAGTGTATTGTCATTGTGTAGACCTACAGTATGTTTTGTAAGGCGGCTGTATATCCTGTTGTCACAGTGGGCCTCAGAGCACAGTAGTACACAGTCAGACAGCTGTAGTCACTGGATCGTTAATGGAACTGATTTGGAGTCTGAATCAAGATGAGCATCGAATCTCTCCTTGAACTCAGTAGTATTTGTACTTCCAAAGGGAGAACGGCTTAATATGACTTTTGGGAATCCATTTGGTTCGTACTTGTACCAAAAAAGGTTAACATTGTTAGCATTAACTGTATTAAATGTACAGCCCAGTGTAACCTTTCCTCCCTTGGTAGTGATCACATCTCCTGTTGGCTGAGTGACTGAGTCTTCTCCTCTGCATTCTGAAAGGGAATGTAACACACAGATGTATTAGTGACAAAATTATCAACACAAAATAAATTAAATATGTAATGTTATGTATACTGATTATAGTAAACAAAAAAATAATATGTTCATACCAGAACAAAATGCTGCAAGAATCAGAATATATTCCTCAGCCAGGGATCCATGCCTCCAACTGTGAGGCTGGTAGAAGAAATAAACCACTGTGATGTAGCTAGACTACATGTACCATGATGAGACTATGAAGTCCTTGTCTCCTCCTCTTTCTGTGTATCAGCAAACATTGAGAATCATGTGACATTGAACAAAACTCACAAACCATACAATTTTAAATTTAACAAAGAAATAACAAGTCCCTGGATCAGGTGAAGCTTAGGAGGCAGGTCTCCACGTTGCTTCCCTCAACAAACTCACAGTAATCCACTTCCCCCATGCTCCTGGAAACACCCAAACCTCTGGAGTCTGGACTGAATTCTTTCCTTCGCAACTTATAAATGATCATTTGTGATAACTTCGGTTGCTACCAGAATAGAATAGCCTATTGATGAATCTCAAATTATACCTATTTAATGTTGCTGGTAACAGGTAAAAAAAAAAGAAGCAATTAGAGGTTTTGAACATGTTGTGCACCGTGTTGAACACTAGATAGAACTGTTGTATCATTATTGTATATAGAAAAACAATGTCATCACTGTGGTGGTTTACCGTATCTATAGGAGGAACACAGACAGAAGATCTGACATAAAACTGAGCAGGAGGCAAAGAAAACATGTCAGTGATTCTGAGTGAAAAGGAAGGATCAGTAGATTAGACACCTGGCTGACATCGGTCTTTATAAACTTATCCTTCACAAGGTGGATAAGAAGGAATCTTACCTGAAGATCCAAATGTAGCTGCAGAAATTTCTGTGTGTGCATCAATATTAAGAAAACCCTTGATATGTTTATTTTTTTTCCACATTTAAATGTTGAAATTTTTCTTCATGCTAAAATTCAATATTGTTGCAATTGTCAACACTACCAAACACATATTGAACTATACAGTCGAAAATGTTATTTATGTATAGTCTTATAAAGAGGAATATATCAGACCAGGAATAGGACCAATTACATTTTAATTTCACTCAATTCAAGTACATCCACTGAAATTTCATTGTGAATTCTCTGTAATGTTTTTTTTTCTCACTTCAGGGTGCAGTACTTTTCCTACCTGAGGATCAAATCAACGATAAGGTCTGTGTTGAGAGCAATGATTTAATGTAATGTATTCACACTGTATTTAAATATGAGGTGCTTCAGAAATCTTTTTGAGATGGTCAAATTTACTCACAAACTGGTCTTCGGTACTGAATAAAAACCTGTCGCTTCTACCAGTGTGAGCCTTCTCACTTTAACCTTTTTAGACATAGAAATTTGTAAATTACATGGGATTCAATTTATAATGAAATTATTTAATTTAAATAATTTTTGTATGGGGCTGTATATCCTGTTGTCACAGTGGGCCTCAGAGCACAGTAGTACACAGCAGAGTCAGACAGCTGTAGTCTCTGGATCACCAATGGGACTGAGTTTGTCATGGTATTTAGATCAGCATGAAAACTCTCCTTGAATTCAACAGGAGTTTCCTCACTTTGCTGAACAAACTCTCAGGTTTTATACTTTCAGACAGAAAACCTTATCTGTCAAATGATGTACATGTCCCAATAGGTACCAGATAAGAGTCGCCAAGTTTCAGAAGTCCCGGATCTGGATCCGTTTGGCAGTCCAGAACATTCTCCCGATGTGGCCACTGTTTCACAGAGAGAATACACTCTTTTTCTTGAAACACTACCAGTTGAGCAATCTTTGTGCTTGAAGCTCCAAACATGTGTACTCCAATTAAGAACGCTCTTGCAAAGTGACTTAGATCCTTTTCTCTTGTGATCTTGATCCTAAATCGAGGTCAACTGGTCCTGCTCAACATTTTACTACATGCCACAGAGTATGACAGGATGTTAATTGCCTAATTGTATCATACAGTACACCTGTATGGAAGCATCTGCATTAATTATGTTCCTCAACTCATTTATTCAGGTTTTTCCTTTCATTTGTCAACCGTCTGGAGAGTTTAAATACTCACAGTGTCTTTAGGTTTTTGTACAGCGTGTGTATGTTTCCTGTCCTTGTGGGCTGCAGGGCACAGTAGTACAGAGCAGAGTCTGTCACTTCAAAAGAGGAGATCTCTAGATCCACATGGGTCTTCTGTTTGTATTGATTACCAGAGAAGCGGGAGTCAAGAGAATCAGCTCTCAACACAGTCCCAGAGGAGTGCAGGATGAGCAGAAGGAGCTGTTCTTGGAGACTGTTAATTAGTGATGTGCATTCCAAATCACTAAAGCCAACAAAATCTTTCAGTACAGTTCTTTGAAAAGATTTGGATCATTTGAATCACTGATTCATTTAATGAATCTTTTTGTCTAAGATCTCACTTACATCTCTATATAATGGTGGGACCTTGTTGTTTACTATAATAACACTGTTTAGTGACTCAGAAAAATAGTAATGTTACCGAATTCACATTTTTTTCAACACTTACCAAATTATTCAGTCTACAGAAAATAATGTCACAAGCAAAGTAAGCAGCCATGAACAACAGCAATAAAAAAGTTATTGAATTCACCGTGCATGTTTAGTTTCTGTAGTTAATGAGCAAGCACATCTTAGGCTACAATGAAAAACCAGTGCTATCATATCCTAATAATTCATACTTGTTTCCTGTAGAGATGGAGACACTCTGGTTCTTACTACAGGAACACCACCGGTTTGAGAAATGGCTGAAGTTGTAGTTATGGATGCTTAAATGAGAGCCATTCAAAAATGTTCAATAACTTAAATATGATAGCTCAGCCTATATGGGTCATACATGTTATAACTGAAGAGGAGGTAGAGATCTTCACGGATAGGGGAGACCGGGGTGGTTTTCACACTTTTCACTCTTGCCAGTATTTCTCAACACCAGTAAATTACAGAATACTAATTTCAGTATTGATCCAGGGTTTATGCACTTGGGTATGAATTAATACCACTTTTATCAGCATAACATGTTTTAACATGAAGTAATAAGCCATGAAATACACTCTGAGAAAGTATGACAACCAACCTCATCACGGGGTTGGTTGTCACAGGGGGTGGTGTTGGTTGCCACTGTAATATTCCAAAGAGATGTGCAACAATAAATTAAGATTATGTTTTTACTTAGAGATACCAAATAACTTTAAATTATCTTAACACAATTTGGAATGTGTTAATCTATGAACTTTCAGACCTATTTCTGACCTATTTGTGTTTAATTGGATGTTTATTTACAGATAATCCACAGATAGAGGCAGACAGAAATATTAAGGCTTTTAATAAAGCAAAACATTATCCATCAGTCAAGAAAACTGTCTGAAACTACAAAATGTATCAAAACGTAAATGTATCTACATTTTTAAAGCTTATTTGAGTGTGAAGGTTTGTTTGTGAATATTGTGTTTGTGAATAATTACTAATCTTGTATAATCTAAGCCAGAATCACAGAAAACATAGTTTTGACATGTAATTAGATAACGCGTAAGGGGTGCACAATTTGTGTGCCCAAATCTTGCACATAATGCACTTCAGCCATGTTTCTTGGGTCAGCAGTTAGAAAAGGGGCCTGCCACAGTGTGACAAACAACCCACATACCTGCATGACAACCAGCCCCATCTGAACTCTTGAGGTAAAAGTTTAGATAGAAACCACATGGCTTGACCTAGCATCTGATAAATATACTGAAACTCTAGCTATTCCCTTCCCTTCTTAAATAAAAGTTACTACATAGAAATACGCTAGAAGTACAAAGTTACAGAAGACATTTTATACAAAAGTAAATATTTACTTCTACCCATCAAAATGTGAAATTATTCCCTTACGCCAAGATTTTTATCTCTCTATACAAATTGACTATGGATCACCTCATTCAAAGAGGTCACACATTTGATAAAAAATGGTTTACACAGCGCCCCCTAGTTTGGCTGTATGTGACAACCAACCCTGGTCTCCAATTATGCGAGATCCGTTATCTGACTTGGTTGGATACAAAATTATGTAGTTGACTGTCGGATCCCAAGTCGGCCTAAGCTCGGTTGCCATGGTTCTCAGATTGGTGTGATAAAATACCGACTATATCCGAAATTATATCAAAAGATGAAAAGAATGATCATATCATTCAAAACGGCTATGCTTTGCAGTTCGTTAAAGATAGGTTATTTGAGCGTGTCTGGTTTGAGCTTCAACCAAACTTGCAATAAAATGCCTATATTCTGCGGTTCAGGAAGGCTAGTCTATTTTATAAATATTTCAATGGAGATATGCGATCAGATGCTTTTATGTTACAAGGCTTGGTGGTTATGACTGTTGTAAATAAATGTCAAAGATATTATTCGCCATCGCATGATATCCAACACGGCTGACTTTGGTTGAGAGGTGACGGCAAATTTATTTCAGAAGCTCCGCGGCTCTGGAGTGCAGTTCATGTAATAATTTTTTAAACTACTATAAGACATCCCAGATGCACTGAAATAGATCTACATTTGTCCACAGGCCATGTAAGGGATGTGCTTAAGCAGCCTACTGTATTTAAGAAATAAATTAAAGTTCACAATTTAGCGGAAGACAAAATAGCGCATTTTGGAGAAAGATGTGTAGTGCGTAGGGGAGACCGGGGATAGGTGTAACATTTTGGACATTTCTGTCTGTATCTTGAAGGTCTTTTAAGCCAGTGCATTCAAAATTATATACAAACTAGTTACATCTGTCTGCTATTAGATGGCGTAGCTGTTATATCTGTATCACAAACAAAAAATGTGTGGTTTAGTCTCAAACACAAGGAGTGAAATTTTACAATTCACCCTATAGCCTGGATCAGTTGTAACATACCCTGGGGTGAAATGTAACATTATGATATACTCTGGGGTGAGTTGGAACATTATAAAAAAAATAATTATGAAAAAAAAATAATATTGAAAGCTTTTTATTTCAAAACTTAAATTACTTTTTAACATAATAGGTGAGTGTGTGAAGTATGTTAGTTACTGTCAGTCATAGTAGTGAGACATTTGAACATAATACATTTCAATAAAATGAGCATTACTGAATAATAGTTTGTGTTTGTACTTGTTTATTACCGTCCGTCTAGGCATACTGAAATTCAAGGAAAACATATATAGGCTTACAACAAAAATTTTGCATATAGAAGGTTGTAACTTTTTAATTGTTGTTACAACTAACCCAGACTCCTATAGTCATGAAATAGCTTACCTTACAGCTAACAGGTAAAATATTATCACTAACAACTTGCATGAAAGATATCTAGATAGACACAAAATAATGATTTAAGTTTTATTAATTTTATTTCTGGCAATACTATCACAAAATTTTATGAGGTAAAAATAAAGTTTCTTACCTCAAAATTTGTTTTTTCCTTTTAAACATGGTTGTGTCGGCCACACGGTGCTACTTCTTCACATGTGAAATAAGGATTAACCTGAGCATGTGCAGAGTGAATCAGATGATTCGTAAATTGTTCCTGATTAGAGAAATTAGAAGTGTTACAACTAACCCGTATTACAACCATACGGGTTAGTTCTTCCCTAACTTTCTAAAAGAAATGCAACATAGGCTAAACCATGTAACAAAAGCATGTGAAAAGCAAACGTTATAATTGTCGGATCCCGCGGGTGATTTGGAAAGGAAGTTCAGGGACAGGCCTACACGTCGGTCCGGATATAGCCTAAGTTTCAGATCAGATGAGGCTAACATAGCCTATTGGCTTCCACAATTCTTTTTGAAATTATACAGGTGCTGGTCATATAATTAGAATATCATCAAAAAGTTGATTTATTTCAGTAATTCCATTCAAAAAGTGAAACTTGTATAATGTATACATTCATTCCACACAGACTGATATATTTCAAGTGTTTATTCCTTTTAGTTTTGATGATTATAACTGACAACTAATGAAAACCCCAAATTCAGTATCTCAGAAAATTAGA
>JACXGI010009573.1:0-29953 GCA_016801175.1 Esox masquinongy
GTCCAGGGGACATTGTGTCTGTATGTTGTTGGGTCCAGGGGACATTGTGTCTGTATGTTGTTGGGTCCAGGGGACATTGTGTCTGTATGTTGTTCAGTCCAGGGGTCATTGTGTCTGTATGTTGTTGGGTCCAGGGAACACTGAGTGTCAATATGTTGATGGGTCCAGGGGACATTGTGTCTGTATGCTGTTGAGTCCAGGGGACATTGTGTCTGTATGTTGTTGGGTCCAGGGGACATTGTGTCTTTTTGTTGTTGGGTCCAGGGGACATTGTGTCTGTATGTTGTTGGGATCAAGGGACATTTAGTGTCAGCATGTAGTTTGGATAAGGGGAAATTTAGTGTCAGTATGTTTTTATGTCCAGGGGGCATTTTGTGTCAGGGGTCTAGAGGACATATAGTTTCAGCATGTTGGGTTCAAAGGGCATTAGTGTTAGTATATTGTTCGATCCAGGGTACATTGAGTGTCAGTATGTTGTGGGGTCTAAAGGACATTAATATCAGTATGTTATTGGGTCAAGGGGATGTTTAGAGTGTTTTTACACTATATTTTTATTTAGATACACCAATGAAAATATAAATTGTAGCATGTCACTTTATGCCAAGATAGTTCCTGTGGCTATTGAGACCTAAAGACAATGTCTCGCTCAATGCTCCATGTAGAAACCGAACCAAATTAATGTTGTTGGGAAACAACTAAAACATCTCACACTGACACCTAAAAGATTCTACTATCACCAGCGACAGCACTTGTTCAACGAAGAGAGCCATGTTAGTTACTAGGTAAACAACACTGCCAGTGAGTTTATGCCTGTCAGTTGCGCCATACGGCTTATTTCTGGCACAGAGAGAGTTTTTCATAGCTAGTATGAATACAAAATTGTATTTACATCTTATGTAAATGTTATTTGAATTAATTGTTGTCACAACAATTTTTGTAGTCTAAATAGGCACTTAGTGTCAGCATGTGGCATCCAGAGCATCAGGGATGGTCTCTCTCTTTATCACCCACTTGCATCAGCCAGTCCCACCGCGCTCTTAACAAGAACACACAGGATATAGATTCTGTAGAATTTACTGTACCACATGTAGCCTGGTTTCAGATCTGTTAGTTCTGCTCCTGCCAACAAAATTGGCCTGACAATGAGTGACTGTGTTGGCATGGTTGCAGCAGAATTTGCACACAGGCTAGATAGCATGGCATCCTCATACCACATGGCAACCTGATATGAAATGGCATTCTCATATCACACGGCATCCTCAGATCACATGGCATTCTCATATCACATGGTATCCTCATCACATGGCATTCTCATATCACACGGCATCCTTATATCACATGGTATCCTCATCACATGGCATTCTCATATCACGCGGCATCCTCATATCATATGGAATTCTCATATCACATGGTATCCTCATATCACATGGCATTCTCATATCACATGGCATCCTCATACCACATGGCAACCTGATATGAAATGACGTTCTCATATCACACGGCATCCTGATATCACATGGCATTCTCATATCACATGGTATCCTAATCACATGGCATTCTCATATCACATGGTGTCCTCATCACATGGCATTCTCATATCACATGGTATCCTCATCACATGGCATTCTCATATCACATGGGATCCTCATCACATGGCATTCTCATATCACATGGTATCCTCATCACATGGCATCCTCATAGTCTTTTCCATTTATAAACCTTCTCAGGCTGTATGGTTCTATTGACTTAGTTTTCCTATAGATTGATTGTGCCTGTTGTAAGGGTTGTGCCTGTTGTGAGGGGTGGGCCCAGATCGGTCACTTTCCCATTTATGAAGCTATTTTGGTGGACGAGGGGGAGGGGTCCATTTAGGTAGGGATATAATTCACTGGGACACAAATTCCTGAATCAGAAAACCAAAACATTTGCCAACATCATTCTGTCAATGTTCTTTCCACCAAAGAATACACCCTTCAATGTTTGTTGCTGGAGCTTAATGGGAAAAACAATGACATCACAGAATCACTCTATTTGGGAGAAGAGCATTATGTCATGTGGAATGCACACTTTCTGTGGAATTTTGAGCAGTCTCTATACATTATAATTCTACCTTCAAAGACACACTGATTAAACAGAGGATGACTATCAGAAATTGTACATCTGCGTCATTTAACAGCCGCTTATCTAGGCTGAATTACAGACAGGTTGGTGGGACAACCACACAGCCCAGTAATAGTAAGCATGTCTGACTCATTGAAGTAGCTGTCAGCAGAGTCAGTGCTATGAAAAATACTGAAGAGAACCGTCATCTCTGTTTCATAATGTGAGCTGGTGTTTCCCCAGTTTGCTTGTAGAGAATGAGAGGGAGGATGACAATCTAGATTTCTATGCTACATATGTTGTGCAGAACAGATTTCTAGTTCAGGTGGGCGGTGACATTTTACAGCTGACGTCAGGGGAAAGTAGCTCCTAACGGTACAACCCAGCCAATGCAGCTTTCGTGTGTCCATTGAGGTCATGAGAGGTACCTTCTCTGTATGTCTCTTATGGCAGGTTTCAGATCTTGCTGATTGCCGTGGAAAGGCTGTGTTGTGGAAGCGCGATGCTCTTCTGTCTTGGGAACAGAGAGGGTTTTGAAATGCTCTGCCGTGGGACATTACACACGTTGAAGATCGGGCCCCTGAGAAGGTCCTAACATAACCTATGATTTACAGTAGTTGTAGTACGAGTTTATGTGAGTGAGCTTGCGTAACAGAGTTAAGAACTGGCATGAAAGACCTGTTTTGGCTTGTGAGCACCGTTCTCACAGAAGCTTATTATACAAAGCTTTTTTTAAAAGTGTGACTTTAAACACAATCACTCATCCGGTACATTACATAACATGACTGTGTTGTGAATGCTCAGCAGCCTTGAGGGAGGGGCGGTCATCGTGTCCACATGTGGATACTGTGGAATGTGTGGTTTCTGCTTTTCACCGCTTGGACTGTTTTGATGGATGTAGTTCGCGGCCTCTGGCTCTTACTCCTGGAGCATTCCAAAATCGTTATCCTTTAAATTTCAGAATTGGAATGATATACTCTTGAGACAGAATCCTATATATTCTATAGATTCCAGGTCCTAGAACTACCATTGTCTTGGTTAACCCCTGAGATTCTGTCTGCTGGAACAGAGTTTGTTGGGATAGTGACAGTTACGCTAACATTTCTACAGTTTCTCTGATTAAAGCCAGACATTACCTATTGCATATGTATTACTCCAACTACAGAACCACTGCATATAGCTGGACCTTCTGACACTACACATCCTGAACTACATAACAACTGACTATAGTTGTGGTGCTTTCAGTCTGTAACCCAGATGTAGCCTAAAATAACTGAGGCTGTAACACTGTAATAGTTATACTGTGTTAGTCTTAGTGGGGGAACACTATTGCCTTAGTGTAGTGGGACTCTGGATACACATAGTGACGGTTATACTGTTTTAGCCTGCTCCCTCCCCCAGCCAGCTCTCTCTGCCTACCCATCTGATTTCACAGCTCCTCAGAATGGGACTTGGAATAAAAGTAAATGGCACCAGAGGATAAAACAAAGGCTGGTTTCAACTGGCCGATTTCTCAATCCATCACCATTTAGCCTAACACCCCCTCATACTCTTCTACCTGATGAAATCAAAGTGGCATTGCTGCTCCAGTCTCCTCTAATCTACTAACTGTTCAGAGACTGAGGGAGGAGGCAGTCTATTCTCAGATAGCAAGATTGGGGAGTGGGAGCTGGGTGGGGTGTTCTGGTTTCCTGTTTTGGGGAGATTCTAGAACAGATAGAGGCAGTCTGGAAAAGATAGAGGGATTCTGGAATGGGGAGTGTTTACAGTGGCTCTCTACATACACGTTCCTAGGTCCCAGATAGGGCCTGTGCTGTCTTGCTCCTGTGTGTGTTGGGTGTGTATGACTGTATGTTGGTTGTGCATGAGTGTGTGTTGTTTGTGTACGAGTGTGCTTTGGGTGTGTTTGACAGAACTACGCATCTTTGACTTCATAGCAGTTGTACTTGTACTTCTACATTTTATTTCAGTTAGTTGTTTCCCCTCTGAATTGTTCAAGCGTCACATTTTAATGCAGCTGCATAGGCCACAAATAGACCTGAAACCTTTCATACACACTTTTAGAAACCAAAGGTTGCAGCTATGTTACTGGATGAGAACACAGTGGCCTTAGATAGCAGAAGCTGCAGGGACATAGTTGATCTACTCTGAAGCAGCTTTAGTTGAAACCAGTGTTACGTATTTTGCAGCCAGGAGCACCTTCTTCAAGAAACTCCTGTCGCACTTTATCCCCCTTTCTGGTTTGACATTACTGTTAATGTGTAAAACTTTAATGCCTAGTACTGACCAACACTTAGTCATGTCAACACTTACAGTACGAGTGAAATGTTTAGACACACCTACTCATTCAAGGGTATTTCTTTAGGTTCGCTATTTTGCACATTGTAGAATAATCGCGAAGGCACCAAAACTATGAAATAACACATATGGAATTATGTAGCAACCAAAAACATGTTAAACAGTTCAAAATTAAATTAATTAAATAAATTAATTAATTGTATATTCTTCAAAATTTCAACCAATCCAATTCATTTTATAAAGCCCTTTTTACATCAGCAGTTGTCACAAAGTGCTTATACAGATACCCAGCCTGAAAACCCCAAAGAGCTGGCAACAACAGAGTTGATGCACAGTGGCTAAGAAAAACTCCCTAGTAGTTCTGAGTGGCCAGGCCTCTTCTGGCTGTGCCGGGTGACGGGTGCATTGCCTTTTGGGCCACGTCAATATTTTTGCATGTTCAGATGACATTCATGTCAATAAATGCACGTGGGCTCTGTCCAGAGTATTTGAACAAGTCACTCTGGGTTGGAGTGCCTGCTTTTTTACTTAAATGTAAAGTCGTGTAAATGAATAGGGTTTGATTTGAGACACACCCTTTGGGATTGTCCCACTAAGGGAACAAGGCGTCTGTTTTTGAAACAGCTGGTGAAACTTGATTCCACTCCTAAACGGCATTCTGGTTGCTATAGCTACTGTCTATCTGTCAGTCATCTGCTGTCTGAGTGTCAGCCATATTCAGCGACAGCATTGTTATGTTAGGGTAGTCAGGTGAGTCTTAGTGATTCAGTTAGCTACGGGTTGTTATGTTTCAGTTAGCTGTTGGTCTGCATTCAAATGAGAACTGAGACAGCAGGGATTCTGTTATATATCTTTATGGCTGAGGCTCTGTTTAAGTCACTAACCCTCCACACCTCAAGACCTGCGACCTCTAATCAACCCTCCACACCTCAAGACATGTCACCTCAAGACATGTCAACCCTCTACATCCAGACCTGTGACCTCTAATCAGAGTCTCCACACCTCAAGACCTGTGACCTCTAATTAACCCTTCACACTCCAATACATCAAATCAGGGGACTCCCAACATTTTCCATCATTTGTATTGGTCAAATGGAAAAGCGGTTTTCTCCTTTTCTTTCACTGATGTCACTAACATGATCATCTCTCCTCAAATGAACAATAGAAGACATGGGCATGCAAAATCCTATGACCATTTCCTGGTGTCTAATATTTAACTAAATGTATGTTCAAATGAGAAAACAAGCACTGAATCTTTTTTTCAAGATAAAACAAATACAGTTTTGAATGCTTTTTTATGGCGGTCAAGCAAAAGTGAAAGTGAGTCTAGCAATTTAGGGGGACAGTTGGTTTGGTCATCTTTCTATCTGAGAGTATTTTTCTGATTATATAAATATATGTTGTTCTTTTCATGACATTCTAAATCTATGCTCTGTTTATCTGACATTATAGATCTAAGTTGTGACATAACAATCTAAATTGTGACAAATCCTGTCTTGTTTTGGTTCAGTCTGCCTGGTAGATAACATTTATAATGGTACTTTAAGACATTTCAACTGTTGCCATAAAATGCGCCATACAAATACCTGTAGCTTATTTTTTTTTACAGCAGATGGCATTGTTTTGATGGCATACTAGCGTGCCAGTCGGCATCTCTATTAATTCAGATTAAGATGAGTGTTTTTAGAAGTCTGAGGTCAATATTCAAGTCATACTAATTGTCCTTATTTGTGTAGCACTGCTTATATTATTCTTAGAAAGTGCATTTCCAGAACACGGGTTTTGAAATCCGTTACGGTGTAAGGAGTAGCCTCAGAGACCAAGCCCTGAGGTGTAGAGAGGACCCAGCTTCAGAGAAACATTTATTTAGGCCACCTTTCTTTTGCACTGCAAAAACCATGTCAAGGCTTTCCTACCTACTGTATGAAGGGCTGCTGTATAAAGGCCAAAGCTATACTACCTGTGGTTGAATGGTCACTCTGTATAAACATCCTGTAGCTGCTTGTATTAGCATCATCTGAAATGGTTGGGCGCTGTATAAAGTTCCTGTCTTCAGGGTTGTGTTCAGCAACACAGTGCGGCACCATATCTATGCATGTTCAGCCAATTCAAGTAACAGTGTTATTGTGTTGTGACATGGGGCCATTGTTTTAGGACCAGACACCCATTGTCAGGACGTTTTCCTGGTTGTTGTGTGGATCACGCTGGGCTGTATCCAGATAGGACTCTGTTCCCTTTGTAGTGAACAATGTTTGCCTGGGCCCTTCTGGTCAGATGTAGGGCACTATGAAAGCTGCTGATTGGGTGACTGGTAAGGGGAGGGGGAGGGGTCTAATGACAATAGCAAGTGGTCACAAACTATTATGGGATATCTGACCACTCGCTAAGTAAAATCTAGGGGGGCGTGTTTAGTAGTATTCTCTTTCCACTGACTGAAAAGAGAGTGTCTCTCCATTGTCTTTCTTTCTCCACTGTCTCTCTCTCCACTGTCTCTCTCTATCCACTGTTTCTCTTTGTTTACTGTCTCTCTTTGTTCACTGTCTCTCTCCACTATCTTTCACTCTACTGTCTATCTTTACATGGTTTCTCTCAACACTGTCTCTCTTTTGCCACTGTTTCTCTTGCATGGTCTCCCTCACCACTGTATCTTTTTTCACCACCGTCTGTCCCTCCACTGTCTCTCTCCACTGTTTCTCTGTCCAATTATGTTTTTAATTGTATTTAATAGACATTTTCAATTGAACATTAGTAGAACTCTTAATTGTTCTCCGGTTACTCTAACTTAACTAATCTAAGAAAACCCTTGTCTGTTAACTGCATAACATCTGCAGCACTACCCTCTTGCCATCTGCTAGCTGTAAGCAGACAACGTGACGCTGTGTGAGCAGGTTATCTCACCCGTTGCCTCTTTGTCTCTCTACGTCAGGTGGTGCAAGCTCAACTCCAAAACAGGCAAGAAGGAGAAGGAGCGAGGAGACATCCAAGTGACAGTACAGTTCACCAAGAACAACCTGACGGCTAGCATGTATGACCTCTCCCTGGGTAAGGACAAGCCTCGTTCCACCTTCGGCAAGATCAAGGACCGTATCAAGGGGAAGAAGAGGAACGGCAAGGACTCCGAGGAGGACCTGCCCTCCGTGATCATAGGAGGATATGGACCCGTTTCACGGATGAGGAACAGGCTGCCAAGCGATGGCGGCGGGGAGGAAGACTATGAGGACGATGAAGGCGGGGAGGGGCGCAGGAGTAAGATGAGGAACTTCTTCCTGCGAGGGAAGCTGAGGAAGTCGTCGGATACGAGGTCGAGTACGTCGCTGGGGTCGGAGAGTAGCGAATCGTCGTCGAGGGGAGGGAGTCTCAGTCCCACCGCCGGCATCTCTGTTGTGGTGTCTGACCTGTCCAACTCACCTAGCAACAGCAGCAACTTCACCGCCGACAGCCCAGGTTAGAGGACGCCGTATTCACCCAGCCTGACCCTTCTACCCCCTAGAGCCTCATCGCATCACTAATGCACGTCCTATCGACTAATGGATAACCACACATTGTAGTAACATAGTAGTAACATAGAAGTAACGTCAGGTTTACATTAACCAGTTAACCGCTTAAATGTTTAATTGCCTACATTGTCCCTGTTTGGTTGACTACTCAGGCCATTCAAGTTATTTCTGTTGCTCCCCTCCCTACAGATCACACAGCAGAGTTTTCTCCCAAGCTGGCCTCCTACCCGTGTGAATTCACGGATGAGTCCGGAGAGATCACCATCCCCGTGCCCCAGCCTGTCTGCATCAATGGAAGCCATGTGTACAACGTCCCCCCTCGGACCCCGGCACCTGTCCCGGGGAACCCCGTAGTAGCCCTGGTGAAAAAAAGGTTGCCTCTGTCCCAGTCCCTCCAGAACCTAAGCCAGCAGAAAGAGGAGCTCCCCGTCCCCCTCCCCAAAGGGAGCGCCGCGGACGGACGGCGCTGGTCCTTCGACAAGGCAGGGAAGGACGAGAGGGAGGCCATTGCAGCGGTTCTAATGCAAGCCGGGCAGGGGATGGGCGAGGGGGGCGAGGAGGGCGAAGGAGACAGCCAGGGGAGGAAACAGGGCAGGACCTGTCAGGAGGAGCCGTCTGAACAGGCTGGTTCAGGTTCAGTTCCAGGAGACGACAAACACAAAGGCTGGTTCAGATCAAAGCCAAAGGACAGCCACAACAGACCCAGGTGAGAAAATACAAACACCACCACTGGCTGTTAACCAGAGGACGGAGTCCCAAAATGTCATCCTGTTCCCTGCATAGTGCACTCTGTACTTGTGTCTGTGTAGGGAATTGGAATTAGTTGGGTAGAGCCAAGTGACATTGACTGGTCAGGGTTAGGGTTATGATGGGTACAGAAGCTGAGGGCTACAGCTAAAGGAAGGTGAGAGAGTTACAGCTAAAATGGAGTGCGTGGATCCGTGACATTTATAGACAGTTGTACGATTAGATTCTACGGCCTAACTTGTTCCTTCTTAGAGTGCCTGACTGCATATGACCCGTATTCTGAAGCAATGTTAGTGGGGAAATAGTGGCGTTAAAGAATGTGCTGTTTGTTGAGGATGTGCACAGAAGGCCTATACCAGCATGGAGTAGTATTAATCCCTAGTTCCTCTCTTTGCTCGGGCGGGTGGGTTAGTGGGTATAGGCGGGCACGCGACCAGTCAGGCAGAAAGGTAGGAAGATATCTGCATTGCAGATAGGGGCGGGGTGTTGCTCCAGTGAGTCTGAAACCACACTGGAACTCTAAATATAATAATTGTTAGCATGCAGCTACCTTGTTGCACAGAGGGGTTGTGGAAGATAATGTTGTCTTCATGTCCGGTGACTAGACCCTCTGTGTTTTCTGAAATTCTTGTGTGTGTGTGTGTGTGTGTGTGTGGGTTTATGTGTGTGCGTGTGTGTGAGTGTAATCCTGGTTTCACTATGCATGTGGGGACCAGACAGTTCAGTCACGTAAGGTTTTTAGTCTGTCCTCACAAGAAAAAGATTTCTGGCTTAGGGGTTAGGTTTAGAGTAAACTTAGAATTGAGCTAGAATTGGGATTGCTTTTAGGTCTAGGCATTAGGGGTCAGGTTTAGGGTTAGGGTTAGGTGTTATGGATAGGTAATGTTTATGCATAAAGATTATTTATATATGAGGTTAAGGTCCCCACAGAAATTGCTGAAACAAGTGTGTGTGTGTCTGTGTGTACTGCAAGTGTGTGTGTCTATGTATGTGTGAAAAAGGAAATGAAAGCAGTCACACCTATTAGTTGGTGTCAGAGTTAAGGGAGTTTGGCTGGGGTTTAGACCCACCACCATGTCATGGCCTTACCTCAGAGTTTAGACCCACCACCATGTCATGGCCTTACCTCAGAGTTTAGACCCACCACCATGTTATGGCTTTACATCAGGGTTTAGAACCAGCAGCATTGTAAGGCCTTACATCTTCACATGTTTGTGATTTAACAATATGAGAGACCCTCTCATATGAAATGACAAGTTCTGAATGAGCAAAAGTGAGCAGTAAAAATGGCAGACGTTTTTATTGATTTGCATTCACAGGAATGTGTTGAGCTATAAAAAAACATGTATTATTATTATTTATTTTTTTTACATGTTTTGATATTATTGACAGACAAAGGTAACCTGTTTTAACAAATGACACTGAAAGATTATATTTTGCAATCATTAATCAAAATGCATTTTAATAGTGCAGATTTTTTTTTTTTAAAGAACACCCATCAATTCAATAGTTGATTTTGTCCCTTTTGGCTGAAATAACTTTATGTAGCCAATTCTTGTAATTATTTATCAGTCTTTTAAATCAACTGGAAGGAATTTGTTTTCAGTGCTGTTTCAAATGTGTCTTGTTTGAGGGCTTTCTGGCATGCATGGCCCGCTTTAGCATTTCGATAAGAAATTTAGATCTGTGCACTGACTTGACCATTCCATAACCTTCCATTTCTTCTCCATAAGCCTTTGGTTGTAACTTTGCTTGTGTGTTTTGGATTATTGCCCTGTTGCAAGATCCAAATCTGTTTCAGCTTCAGTTTTTTGACAGATGGCCTCGCATTCTCCTCAAGAATTCTTTGGTAAAATATGGAATTCATACGGCAAAGCAGCCCCAAACCATAATGCCACCACCTCTGCTTTACAGTTGGTACAGTGTCCTTCTGTTCATATGCAGTGTCTTGTTTTCACCAAATATGGTATCAGACATCGTGGCCAAACAGCTCCACCTTTCGTATCTGTCCAGAGCCTCATCTGGTCAGTGTGCATTATTCCAGTAGTTTCCCCAGTATGTTTCCCCAGTATATTTCCCCAGTATGTGTCTGGCTAATGTCAGTCGTGTCTAAACACTAGTTTTTGACAACAGTCTTCTTCCTTCATGACCTCCCAGGCTCCCACATAGGCCAAGTTTGTGTGGTCTCTTTCTGACAGTTGACTAATGCACTTTGACATAGATTGTGGCAGGAGGGGCCTGCGGGTGCCTGAATGTTAACATGAGGTTCTTAGAGACTGATACGAGCATCTTTCGGTCAGCTCTTGGCTGATGTTGGTGGGACCTGTCCTATATAGATTGCCTGTAGTCTGCATTTTTCTAAATTTTTACATGATCCGTCAGACAGTGGCAATCATCATTCATATACAAAGACAGATCCAGGACATATACTACTTTTCCCTTGATTGTATAGAAAGAAACAGCTTAACCCGGAAGAGTGAATAATCACTTTAAAAGTGCCATAGAGGAGGATGTAATTTGTCAAATAATAGCGCAGAGATGTGGATTCTGATCTGCGTTTCTGTTGCACCTGTTGCCAAGCTCTTTCAACGCAATATATTTGTGTTAGATGTGAATAGAAAAGTATCTACATTATAAAAATGTCTTTAAAATGTTGTCTTAATAACTCTTGTTAATGTCAATAGGCCCATAGCTCCCATTCATCTCTAGGGATTCATATCAGACTAATGTACAGTAATCCAGTAATTAACCAAAGATTTCAAGACAGAAAGATTTCAAGACAGTTTGATTAGTTGACTACAATAAGGAACGACTTCAGAAATAATACACTTTATCTAATACTTGGCCTATATTTTGACCTGACTGAGGTGTAGGTCATGTTATTTTTAATTGTCTGGTAAACAACCTATGTCACATTTCAGCTAGGTGATATGGGTTTCAGGTAAGTATGGTCCAATGGAACTACTGATAAAGACATGTAGATGTTAGCCTTGTAAATAGGGGGCAGTGCTTGACCAAAATCTTGGTTTGGTACATGTTGCTGTTTTGAGATCCCAGTTTGGTTTGTTTCACAGCAGGAAACTGAAAAGCCATTCACGATGTTAACCATTTGCATGTTCATGTTCGTGGCATTTGGACTGTCCCAGAATTTTTTGATACTTTCATATTTCCAGTCTGCTACAACGTATGTAACAATTTGAGTGGTTGGAATTTAACAGTTGTAAATAGAACTAGGATGCAATTTTGCTGATTGGCTTTTGCCAACAGGACTTGTCAGCCATAAAAGCAGTGCCATCATGCTTGTAATCACAGAGTTACAGTTACAGTCAACTACAGTTGACAGATTTTTTTAAGCAAAGATTTGTTGGTTCCAAAAAGGCTGTCATAAAGGTCTTTCTGAACATGTGAGAGAATGGGTATCCAGGATAAAAGACATGTGTTCCACTAGTCATTACCATTGGGAGGGCAGTTGAAGTGGATTTTGATGAATGTGCTTTCGAACACAACACGTCACAGTGCGAGCTGAGGTACCTCTGCCACCGTCATTAATTGAAAGGACTGTTTGCCTTCCTTTCCTTTCACAGCCAGGTGATGTCATCTAGTTTAGGACCCTCCCTCCCCCCTGGTCTTCCCCTTCACCCCCCTGGTTTGCTCTCCTGGGGTCCTCCCTCTCCCCCTGTAAATCCTAACCCATCAGGACCCCTACATCACACTAACCCCTTTGGCCAGTGCCCCCCCCCCATGTCCCCTTCCAACCCGTTTCTCTCTCTTGTTCGGTGTAACCCTTTCTATGAGGAGATCCTAGCTGACTGTGCTTTAAAACAAAACTCTGCCCTGCCTCATCTGTGTCCCAGTCCTTCTAGCTCCTATCTCTCAGCCCCACCCTCCTGTTCTAACAACCCTGACTCCACCCCTTTCTTGGCCCTAACCCAAGACTGCCAAACCCCACAGGAATCCACTTATACTGGTATGAAGGAGAAAAGTCACTCCCCAAAACCTCCTCAAGAAACAAAAAGCGTCAACACTGCAGAGGAAGAAGAAGCAACAGTCAGAATCAGCCAGAAGCCCCAGCCTCCACACGAAAACACCCCTCTTGAAGTGAAAAGCCCGGTCGACCAGAGGTCGTCTGACCCTTTCTCACCTTGTTCTGCTGTTTCTGAAAAGGATGATTCTGAGAATAATGAAGCAGAGTGGGACGATTTTGAGGTCTTTGCATCTGACAGGTTGAAGACTCCAGAGGATTTATCTAGAAATTGGACAGGATATAAACCAGTGTTGCCATACCAAACAAACCCTCCCGTGGAAGACTCCAGACATCAAGGAACAGAAAGAGCGTTGACTGTGAATAGTCTCAAAAACAAGAATGTGAATAATACACAAAATGAAACTACTTCAGATGTCTCTTTAATGACTGGAAGAGAGAATGTTTTAGCAGAAGAAACTGGAGGAAAAGCACACAGTTCTATCAAAGGATATATGACAGTCGTGCTCAAAGACACTATCCAATTCCCAGCACCCACCCACATTGAAGCCGACATCGACAGCTCAAACACCACCGTTGTGGCAGTTGACCCACTACAACTATTCTCTAGATTTGAACACACGTTAACTAACCTCAACGCCTCTGATCACCAAAATAATATGGACACTACTACGTCTATTAACACTCATAAAGCTCCTTGTCACATACGTAGTCCTTCACCCACTCCATCAACTCAACGTCACTCTTCAAACGCAAGGTCTGAGATGTGGCCAGCATGCTCTCCTGTGGAAGCAGAGGGTTGTAAAGATGACAGTGGTAAAGAAACATTGGTTGTTCATCCTGAAGACAGGAATCCTTTAATCACAATGGTAACTGATCGCATAGGGGCCACACTCACCAATGTTTCAGTTGAAGAAAATCTGTCTTCCAATGTCATGACCTCATCTCCTGGGATGCCCCAGTCATTGAGGGATCCATCAACCGACAACACCTCTCAAAGGCAGACCGTTGGCTTGACTCTTTGTCCCCCTAAACCACCCAGGCTCTTCCTCCTGAACAACAGCAGCCCTGGTCTTAGTAAGGATCTGGGGTTTGAACACACTGAGGTGTCCAACAGGAATCCCAATACTATCCTCCACAGCGCTGACTCGAGCGACATCTTGAGCAGCCTATCTGTGTCTGCAGACTTACAGAGCAGCAGTTCCCGTCAGACCAAAGAGGAGGTAATGATTAAAGAAGAGGGGATACTCCCTAAAGTGGAGGAGATACTCCCCAAAGAAGATGTGCTCCCTCTTGCCAGACCCAGCCTGGGAGTGGATGAGAAGACTAAGGCAGTTGCGTCTGCCTACTCTAGTTTCTGTGAGGACCAGATTTCTTCTGCTAAGACTCCATCTTTTCACTCCGAAACCGGCTCAAACAAAATGGCTGCTTTAGACTGGAGGGGAGAAGTGTTTGATAATCAATGCTGGGCAATTAATAATGATATCGCCCAGTCAGAAGCACTAGATCCATCCCCATCTCACCTCGGAACCAAAGAGAAGACCACACTCACTGAACCAATCACATCCACTGAACCAATCACATCCACACAACCAATCGTCTCCACTGAACCAATCACATCCACTGAACCAATCACATCCACTGCACCAATCACATCCACTCAACCAATCGTCTCCACTGAACCAATCACATCCACTGAACCAATCACATCCACTCAACCAATCGTCTCCACTGAACCAATCACATCCACTGAACCAATCACATCCACTCAACCACATCCCCTGAAGGAAGTCTGGTCCGTTGGCATGGCTTTAGAAGCTTCTAACCCAGGAGCACTTTCCAATGCACTTCCAGATTCATTTGGAAGCACCCAGTCCTCTGCTGTGGTGAATAGTGATGAGATGGTCAATGAAGACATTAGAGGGAATCTAACGCTCCAGAATTCTCTCTCAGAGGAAAAGCCTCTTCAGCGTTCTCTCTCCGAAGGGAACAAGATGACCAGGTTTGAGGACCGGACTCCATCGTTTGGGAGCGACCCTGGCGTTCTTAACCTGGGTTCACTGATCTCTTTCCAGCAGCATGAAGCTGAACTCCTCACCTCCTTTCTAACTCCTCCTTCTCTAACTGCGCAGTGTAGCTCCTCCTCCTCTGTCCCTACCCCTCCCCCTGCTACTGTGAGGTCATTGGCGAGCATTGCCGCTGCCCCAGCCGTGCACCCTTTCTCCACTGCACAGCCAGTGATTGGTGCATCGCATGCAGCCATGCCCCTGGAGACACATCAGGCAGCCAGTCAGCAGAACAGGTGAGGTCACATGTTCACTGGGTAGGTTTTTCAAGGGACACTCAATGACTGCCTGTCTGCTGGGGTGCCACCCGTTTCTGCTGCCTCTTCTGCCCCCTCTTCTGCTGCCTCTTCTCTTGCCTCTTCTGCCGCCTCTCTCGTTTGTGCTTCATTTCCTCTGTGGTGTCACTCCTTTTCTCTGGAAACACCACACACACACACACACACACTCCGCACCATCACATGGCTCCCAGGGTTTCTTCTCTATCGCCAGAGGGTGAACACAGCCACAGTCCAGTTAACAGGTGGATGAGTCCTGAAGAGAACTATTTCACCCCCTCCCACCTCAAACCCATATTAACCCCCTGCACGCACACACACACACACACACACACACACACACACACACACACACACACACACACACACACATCCACCCATCCCTCAGGAAAAGGTAGGGTTCCCTCTCAGACAAACCAGTCCATAACACCACTAGGAGTGGGAGTGGACTGGGAAGTAGGTTAACATTCGAGTTCAATGGGTTTGTCTAATGAGTATATTTACCATCATCATTTCCTAGCCATTACAGGTTGTATTTAGGAATTATGTTACTGTTTCAGGTGTTTCAAAGTGACACCATGCGTGTCACTACATCCAACTGTCAAATATCTGTGTTCAACTCTCTGTTAGAGCTGTCTTCAATAGGGCCACATCGTGTCTCAAAGAACAGATAAGTGACACAACTAATGTATGCCCCCATGCAGCCCTCATCCAGTGAGGCCCCTTACCCCAGAGGAGAAGAGGCGTGCAGAGAGGTCCGAGGGGCGGTCGGTGCTGGACAAACTCAAGTACTCAATCCACCCCGGGAGGAGCAGCCAGTCCACTGAGCAGGTCTCTGAGAGAAAAAAGGTGAGGGGAAACTGAGGCTAGCAGTAATACTACCAAGCTGCATGGAAACAGAGGCAAGCTGCAATGGTATCAAGCTACAACCCTGTTTCAAAAAAAGTTGGGACTCTGTGTAAAATGCGAATAAAAACAGAATGCAATGATGTACAAATCATTTAATCGCTATATTTAATTGAAAATAGTACAAAGACGACATATGAAATGTTATTGTTTTTGGAAAAATACATGCCCATTTTGAATTTGATGCCAGGAACACGTTTCAAAAAAGGTTGGGACAGGGGTATGTTTATTCCTGCGTTGCATCTCCTCTTCTTTTAACAACACTTTGTAAGCATTTGGGAACTGAGGAAGCAAATTGCTGTCGTTTTCAAAGTGAAAGGTTTTTCCATTCATGCTTGATATAGGATTTCAGCTGCTCAACAGTTTGGGTGTCCTTTGTGGTTTTTTTTATTTCATAATACGCCAAAAAGTTTTCAATGGGTGACAGGTCTGGACTGCAGACAGAGCCATGCTGTTGTAATACGTGCAGAATGTGGGTTGGCATTGTCTTGCTGAAACAAGCAAGGCCTTCCCTGAAAAAGACGTTGTCTAGATGGCAGCATTTGTTGCTCCAAAACCTGCAATGTTCAGCATTAAAGGTGCCTTCACAGATGTGCAAGTCACCCATGCCATGTGCAGTAATGCACACCCATATCATCATGGATGTTGGCTTTTGAACTGTGTGCTGATAACAAGCTCGATTTAGTCCGGAGGACGTGGTGTCCATGATTCCCAAAAATAATTTTAAATTTTGATTCACCAGACCACAAGACAGTTTTCCACTTTGCCTCAGTCCATCTTAGAAGAGAAGGTGGCGGCAGTTCTGGATATTGTTTATATCTGGTTTCTTCTTTGCATGGTGGAGTTTTAACTTGCATTTGTGGATGCAGCGACATACTGTGTTCACAGACAATGGTTTTCAGAAGGGTTCATGAGCCCATGCTGTGATTTTGACTACAGAATCATGTCTGTTTTTAATGCAGTGCCGCCTGAGGGCCCAGAAGATCATGGCCATCCAATATTGGTTTTCGGCCTTGTCCCTTGCATATAGAGATTTCTCCAATTTCTCTTTTAATGATATTATGTACCATAGATGATCAGATCCCCAAACTCTTTGAAATTTTACACTGAGAAACGTTTTTCTTAAATTGTTACACTATTTGCCCATACAGTCTTTGACAGAGGGGTGAACACCTCCCATCTTTACTTCTGACAGACTCATCCTCTCTGGGATGCTCTTGTTACACCCAATCATGTTACTGACCGGTTGCCAATTAACCTAATTAGTTGTGAGATGTTCACCAGGTTCTTTTTTTGTATTATACAACTTTTCCAGTCCTTTGTTGCCCCTGTCCCAGCTTTTTTTAAACATGTTGCTGGCATCAAATTTAAACTGGGCATATATTTTTCAAGGAACAATAAAAAAAATTCAGTTTCAACATTTGATATGTTGTCTTTGTACTATTTTCTATTGAATATAGGGTTTAAATGATTTGCACATCTTTGCATTCTGTTTTTTTTTTCCATTTTACACAGCATCCCAACATTTTTGGAAACGGGGTTGTACATCAGAAACAGAAGAGGCTAGCAGTAATGCTACAAAGCTACAAATAAACATGCTAAATCCCAAATGAACCCCACTCCACCCTCGGCCCTCCAATTGCACATTCTTGTGGACCTCCACCATTTGTACTTGTGTCCCAATTGCTAAGGGAGGGAAAATGAGGATGTAGGGGCCAATTAGAACGCCCAGTGGCTCCTTAGAGCAAGTGTATACAGCCTTCACAAGCAAAGTGTTGTCCCATAAGGCACATTATTTTGGAGCTTACACAGTTTCTCACACATACCAATAGTGTGTGATAGTCGTGCGTAATGCTATGACATTTGAAATGTGAATTTGTTTACATCTCGTTTTGAGACTTGACACATATACAAAATGAAATACCTCCTAAATAAAATATTATATTGTGAATGAGGTTTATTTCTTTTTAGACGATAGGAGGGATTTGTAAACTGCATCATTCAAGTCACAAGTGTGTTCTGGACAAGTCTGCTCCCCCTCTAATCCCACCCCTCTATCTCCCCAGTCTCTGACTGAAGGGGCAGGGTCTTACTATCACTTGACCCACAGTGAGCTGGTGGCCCTTCTTCTCCAGCGGGAGGCGGACTTACACCGACAGAGAGCCGAGTTTGACCGCCAGGGAGCGATGCTAGCTAAGCGGGAGGCGGAGCTGAAGAAGATAAAGCCTCAGGTTAGGGACCTGGAGGACTACATAGACACACTGCTGGTCCGTATTATGGAGCAGACGCCCACCATCCTGCAGGTCAGAAGCAAGCTCAAGTGACGGATGGAAAGGGGGTGACTAGCGCCTAGAGTTGCAAGATTCTGAACTTCCCCAAAGTTCTCGTGTTTTCCAGAGTCCAGGAATCAGGAAGTAATAAGCTGAAAGTCTGGGAATCCTACTGCTGGGATTTCTGGAAAATCAGGAAATGTTGATGAAGCGAGCAACCGTACTAGCACCCCTCTGCTCTCACCCCCTTACCACAACACAACAGCTGTCTTCTGACTAGTCTTTTCACTGCTATGCTATCCTTTTGATATTATGGCTAGAGAATACTGCACTGAGAAGCACCCAGGGCGATGCAGTGCTGTACTGGAGGCAATCCCTAGACGGTAAGGGTTTGAACAGAGGACTGTGGATTCTAAGGTTATTTTTAAGTCAGCGATCTTATGGTAAGGTCAGCGGGTTAAAGTTTGCGTGAAAGGTTTAAGGTTGTGTGGTTCTGTCAGAGGCCACGCGTTTGGAGGTTTAGGGTCGATAGAGGTAGTGCACTACGTAGGGAATGGTGTGCAGTTTCACTGACCGACTTAGACACCTCAGAACCCTTCCTCGTAAACATCAAGTGCACCAACAGCGGTTCTCAGCTAGAAGCCAAATGACGGATAAACTGGCACTCGTGTCTTATGGCCTGTGTCCCAGCAGTATCCAGTTCCCTGCGTAGTTCACTGCTTCGGATCCAGAGCCTTTGGTCAGTGGTGGTGCACGTCATAGCATATAGGCCGCCAGTGGACGTAGCTTGCGGATAGTGTTTTGATCAAATCAGACAAATGAACCACTTAGGTCTTTGATGCGCGATGTTCTGCTCAGCATTTTTACCTTGTTTCCCTTCCTCTTTTATGAGTTGCATGTCTTAGCTACAACAACAACACGCTGCTGCTCCGACGCTACTGCTAACTGATTCTAGAGTGACGTTGTTCTGAATGTGTTCTTAATATCAGGCCTATTACAGGACTGTTTCAGGGTTCTAAAGAAAATCTGACTTTAAAAAAAAAAAAAAAAAAATTCCTGTTTGGAAGATTCTGGAAATAGTGAGAAAAAGCAGGATATCGGGAATTCTTCCACCAGTAATTCTAGAAAAGTGAATTTTGTTTAAACCCTAGTTTTTGATCCGGGTTTTCCAACCCTCTTCTTAGGCCTCTCCAGACGTTCCACTTTTTTCATCTCTTAACTGGCTCACCTGAAACAGTCAACTAATCATCAAGCCTTTGACTAATTCTGGGCAATTGTGGGTTTTAAAAAAAAAACTGAAACGTCTGGGGAGATCTGAGGAGAGGTTTGAGAAACCCTGTTTTAGATGTTCCTATCAGGTACAAGTACTGTGCATAGGTGTGAGGGATCAGCCAATCACAGCTTTCTAACATGCCGCGCCTTCCTTCCACTGTGCATTAATATTGACAAGTTTTGTAAAAAAAATCTACACATCTACACATGCTGGTACTTGACTACCCCAAGTCTGTGTTTCTCCTCCCCTGTCTTCCCAGCCTGCCCTCTCCCTCTTCATATGGCCCCTCCTCCCTCCCATAGCCCCTCCTCTCCTCCCCTGGCCCATCCTGTTCCTACCCCTAGCCCCTCCCTATTCCCCCTCCCCTGTGCCTCTGCTAGAGCACGCATCCTGCTACTACTAATAATAATAATAATGTTTTCAGGTGTGTTACAAAAGGCATGTGTACTGTATCTACACCATACAGTAATGCCATATTGAAATGCCAAATGCTGCCTTATTGTTTTTAGTTAATGTTCTAGTTTGTGGTTCGTTTCAAAAACAGAGCTTCCATTGTCTTATGACAATTGCTATTTGTCACAGGTCATAACGCTTTCTTTCGTTGCAATATTTTAATTAGTCAGTCGCACAAAGAACCCCAGTGTAGGCATACCAAGAGGTCATTAACCGATGAACATGATGATGACACCTGTGAAATGCCAAAATCCAAGCCTTGAAACGTAATGTACCATGTCTGGAGTAGGTTTGGTTCACCGTGACAGTATTGTTGTGATTAAGCCACTCATACTAGTCTGTGTACTAGTCTGCACAGCCATCATCCCTTCCTCTCTGTGCCACTTCCTGTTATGTTTGACATGATTCACCGGATGGAATGTTGGTGCAGGCAAGCTGGACGTCGACCAGTTCCTGTCCTATTCAACACGACTGCTCCGGGTTTCACTTGCAACACCGTTGGACGTACCCTCATCGTCAGACCCTAATATATACTGTTACAGCACTCTCTATCTATCTCTCTCCATCTCTCTCTCTCTCTCCACCTCCCAAGCCCGGCCATGGTCTCGTCGGCCATGACACCTCAGAAGACGCTTCACCAGTAAAGCTTTCTGTCCAGCTTCAAGCATACTGATAGTGAAACAGAGAAATGCCTTGCCATCTCCGCTCATGCTGTGTGATGCAGCATGAAATATGTTAGTTTTAGAAAATCAGGCTGCGTTCCTGATGCCGTAATGTTCCCTATATAGTCCACTAGTTTTTATCAGATTCCTCTGGGCCTGTCACTTCTGGTTGTGTATCTTATTGGCCTGGAGGGCCTGTTCCATCTTGCTAGTTCCTTCTGGGTCTGTTCCCTATGGGCCTGGTATAAAGTAGTGCACTAAATAAAGGAATAGCGTTCCATTTAGAAGCAGACATATTAAACGAGATGCCACGCCTCTGAAGCGTGAGTTGTTCTTCCTCTGTGTCTTCCATTTTAAAGTTAATTTCACTTCAACTGACTGCGTTCTGTCTCTGATTGTTTTAGCTGGTGGAATGTGCGTAAGGTAGTCAAAGATCGGAAAGTTTACAATTGGTGATACGATTCTGTTTCACAGATTTTATATATTTAATAAAAATATTGTGTTTCTTGCCCACTGAATATTTGTCTGTCATTTTAACGTACACTTCACCAGAATGTACATTTCCCCCCGATCTGCCCAACTTGAAAACAGCCTGAACCAACTTACTACCTTTAGATTCTGAATTAAACAAAGTAAGCATATCTTGGAGAGTGGAAGTTGATTATGTATAGCTAGGTTCTACTCATTTAATACATATTTATGTTATTATATCATTTTAAAATTTGCACCTGCAGATTCTTCCAGGAGTTTCAGAAATCAAATCGAGTTGATTTTTATTTAGGTCTAGACAATTTATGTCTACACCTCTATCAGTCATGTTCCTTCTCATCTGATGACCAGGAGTTTCAGCACATTAGGTTTTCTTTTCTTTACACATTAGGTTAGTGAAATAACTAACCTTCTATTGGTCATGTAATAGTCTGTCCTCCATGCTCAACAGGTGTGTGTTCTACAGCAGCAGTCCAGCAATGTTACTTGAAATGTCTTATACTCACCTAAACTGGGACAAAACCAACAGACTGTTTTATACTGCACCAAGCTAGGACACAATCGACTGACAGATTTTGATCCACATTCACAACTTTAGGAATAAAAACAAGCATATGAAAATGTGTTGCCAATTAATCTTGGTAAACCAGAACCACATTTTTGTTTAATTTGATCAGGTGGTAGTCACTTATTCGGAGTGGTTGCCAATAAGAGCTGGATCAGCTCCAGGACAACCTGTTGTCGCTCTGCAACCCACCAACCTTTCAACCCGTCCTTATGCTCAGCATAATAACAAAATAACATGGATTAAAACTTTCAAAATTACTTTAATTACCTAGGATTCAAGATGTAGAAGAAGAAGCAGGTTGTTGGAGATATAATTGCACAAGCAGGATGTTGGAGGTATAACTGAAGAAGCAGTTTGTGTTAATGAGCAAGTTTGATTAACCATTCATGTGCCATAACAGGTATTAAAATTTATGAAATACGAGCAGATTGATTCACCTGATGTGATGTTACAGCAGCTGCTAATCAGGACTGTGGAAGAGTAAAGGAAGGAGGTGAACTTTGGGTGTTGAGTGCCCTTCTAATTCTCTCAATTAAACATGCTTTGTGGGACTTCTGCAAATAATAAAAACTAAATTAATTAATTAAATAAAACACTAAAAAATTAAACCTCATGTTTTATTGGATGTTAAATATTTTTTGTCTGAATGTGTACAATTTCTTAGTATGAACTGGCAGTGTTTAAGGTGGAATGAACGGGGAGTATTAAAGGTTGAATAAACAGACAGTATTAAATATGAAATCATCTGGCGATATTTAAGGTGGAATGAACGGGGAGTATTAAAGGTTGAATAAACAGGCTGTATTAAATGTGAAATCATCTGGCGATATTTAAGGTGGACTGAACTGGTATTATTAAAGGTGGAATGAACAGGGTGGTGGTTGTCCTTGTGACAGTACGTGGTTTAGTGTTTTAATGGCCGGGGGTGGGGGCTGGTTGCCCCGGTGCAGCAGGTCTAATGTTATGAGGACGGGCCCCGACTCTTGGGAGGTGGTCAGGAAACAAGGTTAGAAAATGTGGGCCAGCTCTGATGTCATCCCCCAGGGCCCCACTTCTTCCAGGGTCCTTTGCACTCCGCAGGGCCGGACACGGCCTCAACATGCCCTAATGATCACAGTGGTGATGACTCTGCCCAGGTTCAACCCATGTGCACACGCAGCAGGGATGTGCAGATCGCTCATTAGACCACAATTGGTCCTTGGCAACATCTCTATGTGCCTGATGTGACGGAGGTGTCAGCACACAACTGTGAATGTGCCATGTCATATCATTACTTAAGTACACCAATCTCAGTTCTCTCCGATATTTAAACCTCCTTCATTGGTATGCTGTCATAGAAAAGCGCCACTCCACATTAAAAAACCTGCAGATAAAACCAAGTACAAACATTATTAACTTGATTTTCTGTTTTACTTGCAGTAAAACTCATTCCTCTGTATTTGAAGATGCATTTTCAGGACATTGTGGAACCTTGGGGTATTTAGTGAAACCGTGGATCAATTCAAATATAGATCCCTCCACCCAGGAGTTACTGATGCTCAGTTAACATGCTCACACACACACACACACTCTCACAATCTTGCAGTACCGGACCAAATTGTTAGAGATAGTAGTTAGAGATAATGGTTTAAAGCTGCTGTGTTGTTTTTGAAAGCGGAAACAGAGGTGTGTTTTCCGGGTGTGTGGATTAAAGGGAGGGGTGATGAAACAAGAGGAGAGGGCAGGTGGTGTAGGAGGAGGAGAATAAGCATGTCCTGTTGGGAAGGAAGAGTTGCATGAAAACTAAATCAACGTAATTGTGTGGCACCCTAGCCTGTATCATCTGAGACTTCTTCCATTGCAGTTGTTTAGGCAACATCAAAATTAGGGGTGTTGTACAAAACAAAGTAGTCAGTGATTGGATCATCTCTAGTCCGATAAGTATCAAAACCAATGATTACATTTTCACACATCCTTTTTGCTTGTGTTCAAGCTCTAAAACAGCATATTTGTTAATCTAGTGTATGGAACCAATTTGATGGTTCGGTCATCCTTCAAACGAGGATCCAGGCCCATCGCAGAGACCAGTGACAACGTGGCCGTGGCTTTCCATAGGATTTAAATGTAGAATGTAGAATACAGGTGGATTTATAGTCGATGTACACATTTACAGGATCAGTATGGTATTTCTAGATGGGAGATGAGCAGAGTTTCGGGTGCAGTTTAGAGTAGATGTTTAGTTTTTGCTTCAAAGTGGACATTGTCCTATTAGTTTCTATGGAACCAATGCTTTGTTGCTGAGGGACACAGCATGGGGAAAGGAACTGGAATTTTGCCTGCAAGATTTTCTGGATTAAAGACCAGATAGTTCTCTGCATGCATTTTTTCCCTTCTCCCTTTATCCCTCTAACCCTGTCTATCTCTCCCCTTCTCTCTTTCTTTTTTCAGTTTGTCTGTCCCTCTCCTTGTCTCTATTTCTCTCTCTGTCCCCCTTGTGTCTGTTCTCTGCACTGCAGTTCATCATTCACCCTGACCAGAGCAGGACATCATCATGGCATTTAGGTATTAGGTACTGTATATACACTCACAGTATACAGTACTGAATCTTGGCGTGACAGAAATGGGGAGGCTGATGGAGGTACAGTAGGGTGGGTGAGGAGGTGAGGCTGGATAGAGGTGCAGTATGGAGGGAGGGGAGGTGAAGCTGGATGGAGGTGCAGCAGGGTGGGAGGGGAGGTGCGGCTAGATGGAGGTACAGCAGGGAGGGAGGGGAGGTGAGGCTGGATAGAGGTGCAGTAGGGAGGGAGGGAAGGTGAGGCTGGATGGAGGTGCAGCAGGGTGGGAGGGGAGGTTGAATGGAGGTGCAGCAGGGTGGGAGGGGAGGTGAGGCTGAATGGAGGTGCAGTAGGGTGCGAGGGGTGTTGAGGTTGAAAGGAGGTGCAGCAGAGTGTCTGAATGGATGGGTGGAAGGAATAGGGATTGTTTTATGTAGTTTTGAATTGAGGTGTTAAAGTATGCTTCTAGCACTGCCACAGCGCTACATTAGTTAGCTTTAGCCAGTGGTACTGTCAGGTGAGAGTTAGCTTTAGCCAGCGGTATTGTCAGGTGAGAGTTAGCTGTAGCCGACGGTACTGTCAGGTGATAGTTAGCGTTAGCTGCTGGTCCGGTCAGGGCTCTGCAGGGCTCTTTAGGTTCTCTCTCTGTGCAGGGAAAAGAAAGGTCAAACACAGCTGGGGGCTGATTAAGACCTGTCTCCCACTGCAACACGAATGTGCTGTTGGACCTTAGAAGAAACGACAGTATTTTGGTCAGGTGTCTGAACACCATTTAAAGAACAGCTAGACCTTGGGGAGTGTGGGAGGGTGAGAAGACAGAAGCAGAGGGATGGAAGAGAGAAAGAGATGGGAAGAAGTGAGAGAAGAGAGAGATAGAGAGGTGGGGACACGTTCAGTGACTTTGTCCCTACAAAGAGGATGTCTGTGAGGTGGAGGCATAGAGACAGAAGGAGAGAGAGGGAGGAATTACATAGAGGCAGATCTGACTCTTGAGACAAGACCGGCTCTGTTCACACTGTCCTCAATATGAGGTGGAAAACTAGCTGCACTTCCTGACCTCCTGCCAAATGTATGAGCTTATTAGAGACACTTTTCCCTCAGATCAAACAGACCCACCAAGAATTTGAAATCAAATCAAATGTTGCAAGACTCCTACATCTGTTAGGAGAGATACCAGAATGTGCTATCACAGCAGCAACTTTTTGTGACCCAATGTCATGAGGCAACTATTAGAGCACAAACCACATTGTCAACACAGCCAATAACTTCAGTCTAGAGCCTCGAAAGCCTGGGTCCGGTAACGTCCCCTGAACCAAGCTCCACAGGAGGAACAAAGGATTCACATGAACTAATATTGTTATGGAAATACGTGTGCCAAAAACATGGTTGTTTTATATCCTCACCATAATCACAGCAGAAGGGGTAGCATGTGAGAGCTTTATAATACGAAGTGGGAGGTGTCTCCTGTCAGCCACGCCCCCTTGTATTCGGTCACCACACACCCTGGTGTGGACATGAGGATTGCACGAGCCAATTAGCTGTCCCGCTGGACTGGGATTGATCTGAAGGTTTCAGGGCACATCACACCGTAACCAATTAACCCAGACAGACCCTCTGTGACTACCCCCTGCCTGGCAAGGAAACCGCTGACAGCCAGAGGAGGCGGTGGAGGTCTTTGAGGGGATCTGGGAGCCCCCTGATTTAGCTCTGACAGGTTTAAGGTAAATTAAGAGACATGTTATGATGATAAAGCCACTTAAACTTTAGGCCATGGAATATTAAATTAATGCCGTGTTATAAAATGAAGTTAAGGCATCTTACCTCACTTTTTCTGGTCCAAAAGTTCAGGTGCTTTTTGAAGCCTTGAACATGCTCGGATTAGATTCTACATTTGTGTTTTATTCTTGATTATTGGTGTTATCTGCTCTACTTGTGGATGACAGGCGACTGTGATAAAGAGATCATCACACAATGAAAGATCACACAGTGAAAGATCACACAATGAAAATAACCAAATTTTACAGCAAAGTATAAAATTATTGTAATTAAAAGCAACGTATACTGGCCTTCCGTGGGAGTCACAACCCTTGCACAACAAGGGTTACAAGCTCTTTTAGTGAGCTACAAAGTGCCCTAACCACCGGGCTTATTTTGGTTGCACAAACAACAGGACAGGACCGAGAAGACACCATAAACCATAAATAGTACTGCTCTCCATAGAGTTGGATGGCCAGGTGGACCTGGCTGGGTGGAGCTGACTGGCTGGGTGGAGCTGGCTGGCTGGGTGGAGCTGACTGGCTGGGTGGAGCTGAGTGGCTGGGTGGACCTGGCTGGTTGGGTGGAGCTGACTGGCTGGGTGGACCTGGCTGGCTGGGTGGACCGGGCTGATGCTAACAGTGTTTTTTCTCTACTCCGATGTCACTTCCTGTCCCCATGATTGCCACCACCAGCGAACAGACTTGAGGTGCATGAAGAAGCAAGCAAAATAGCACACCCTGATAAAAATACTCCACATTCAAAAAGTCCTAACCAAAGGTTCTTTAGTTGATTAGTTTGCCAACATGACAAAGTCATATCGATAAAGTAGGACAGCAGGACATTTGTGAAGATAGTACCAGAATCAGATGAGTTGGGAGACTTAATCTCTGCAGCTGACTGCCAACATGGCTGAATGTGTCTTGGTGTTTTTCAGCTCTCTGTGGGTTGTCTTCCCTGGTGGAGGACATGATGATGGATGTTATTATGAGCCTGCTACGTCAGACCAGACCTCTCGCACCCCCTCCTCCCCCCGGCACGGTGTGACACCCTGGGGTACAGGAATAGTCTCCAGTCCCTACAGGCCACATGTTGTAGTTGAATTGTTTGCCTCTCCACCACCCCTCCCTAACCTGCCCCCCCCGCCCCTCCCTAACCTGCCCGCCCCTCCCCACCCTGCCCTCCCCAATCCCCCCTCACCCCTCCCCAACCTGCCCTCCCCAATCTGCCCTCCCCAACCCCCCCACACCCCTCCCCAACCTGCCTTCCCCAGCGTGTCCAGTCCCTGAGGCTCTGTCTGTGTTGGTGTGTGTGCATTAATTTGTGAGAGTGTTGTGTTTCTGTGTGTGTGTTTGTGTGTGTGTGTGTGTGTGTGTGTGCTGCCTACTCCCCGTTTGTCCCCTATGGCCCCTCTAATTAAATCACCAGGTTCCCCAAGCCCCTCCCACCTTCTCTTCCCTTCGTTGGCTAATTGGCTCCTTGTTAGAACTCTGCTGCCACAAACTAATTGGATAATTACCCCTAAAGTGGTTTCTATATCATCGCTCTGTTTATCTGCTGTTTGTTCGTTGTTGTTTTTTCTCGTTAGCTCTATTCCTGCTATAAAAGGTAATTAAACAAATTGGAGTTAAAAGCAAAGAGTAGTTTGAAATGCATCATTGTGTGTTATTGACTTGGCTGATTTTACTAGTAAAAACCTCATCAAGAATGACTGACTGGGCTGGATTTATTATTAATAACCTCATCAAGACTAAACAGGTTTCATAAGGAAGAGTCTGATCTATAACACTAAGGTTGTTTTATTAGTAATGACCTCATCAAGACTAAGCAGGTTTTATTAAAAATAGCCTCATCAACACTGACTGAGCTGGTTTTATTAATATTAGCCTCATCAACATTGACTAGGCACTCAGTGCACTCATACAGTATTATTCTTTGTATCCACAAACATTGATAATTTCCTTCTGGGATATTTCACAGTCAGAAATTGCTGTTAGTGAAAAGATAAATAACTGTAATTTACTTACAGTGATATGATTATGCTAAATATATTATATATTAGATGTATTTAATAGTCAGTTTTATTTCTAAGCCGTCTTTTTTACATTCAAATCAATACCCCCATCTTAACCTTTGTTTCCCTTTGCCCAAAAACCTTGAAACATATCCATCTTGTAATGAACTCACACGAAACAGAGGGATGGAGGGATGGATCCAAGCGCAGAGCGCAGGGACTCCTTTATTAGGGAGCAAACACAGGAGTGCAGAAGGAACAGGTAGTAGCGTAGTCAATGGGCTGGGGATTAGTCGGTAACAGTCAAAGCAAGTAGGCAGGAGGCAGAGGTACAAAGGGTAATCCAAAAGAGGCGGTCAACAGGCAGGCAATGGTCAGGATACAGAGACGGGCTGATATTAGAAGGCAAAGACAATGGAACACTCGGGAGAAGAAGGCTCAGTAGAGTTGCATACACAAACAATACCTCACAAAGACTGGCAACAAACACAGCACTTATATAGGGGTTGAACGAGACACAGGTGCAAACAATAATGGGGATTGGGTAGGCAACATTCAAGGCAACAAAGGAAACAGGTCACTTCCCGGATTTCACAGGTAGGCTACATTCACGTCCACAAAGGGAAACAGGGCACATCCCGGACCTCACAGGACCCCCCCCCCGGCAGGGGCGGACCCCGGACGCACAAAGCAGGACCCCAGAGGAGGGAGGGCGGGACCCGATAGCCAGCAGGAGCACCAGCCCCAGAGCGGGGCAGGTCAGGAGCGTCTGGGAGGGCGCCTCACCCCAGAGCCCGGTCGGGCAGCCGACCCGGCAGAAGAGGCAGGCGGGGCAGCCGGTGATTTGGGCGGTCGTCCCCGGGGGCGAGGAGCAGGACGATCGGGTCGGTCTAGGTGGAAGGACCGGATCAGGTCGGGGTCCAGGATGTCACGGGCAGGGACCCAAGACCGTTCCTCGGGACCATACCCCTCCCAGTCCACCAGGTACTGAAGCCCCCCCTTCCGGTGTCGGGAATCCAGGATGCCCTGGATGGCGTATGCGGGCTCCCCACCGACGTCTTGTGGAGGAGGAGGGAGGCGGGCAACAGGAGGATGGAGTGGACTGTAGTGCACCGGCTTGAGTAGAGAGACATGGAACGTGGAGTGGATCCGGTACTGGCGGGGGACCTGGAGACGGTAAGGGACAGGGTTAATACGGTGCGTTATTTTGAAGGGTCCGATAAACCGAGGGCTCAGCTTTCTACAGGGGAGGCAGAGCCGGATGTCCCGGGTGGACAGCCAAACCCGCTGCCCAGGATGAAACAGAGGAGTGGGCCAGCGGCGACGGTCAGCGAACCGCTTTTGGGTAGCGGACGCTAGACGGAGGTGCTTATGGGCCGTCGACCAGATCTGCTCACTGCGCCGGAACCAGTCATCGACCGCAGGCACCGTGCCAGGCTCTGTCGCCCACGGAAACGTAGGGGGTTGGTAGCCTAGGACGCACTGAAACGGAGTAAGATGGAGGGAGGAATGTATTATGGAGTTTTGTGCGTATTCAGCCCAAGCCAGGTACCGGTTCCAGTCATGCGGTTGGCGGGCGCAGTGTTGGCGAAGGTACCTCCCGATTTCCTGGTTTAGGTGCTCCGTTTGACCGTTGGTTTGGGGGTGATACCCGGAGGACAGTCTAATGGAGACACCCAGACGATCACAGAACGCACGCCAAACTCGGGAGATGAACTGGGGGCCTCGATCTGATACGATGTCCTCTGGGATCCCATAGAGCCGGAACACCTGCTGGAACACACACTCGGCCAATTCCATAGCCGTGGGTAGATGAGGGAGCGGAATGAGACAGCACATTTTTTAAAACCTGTCTACGATAACCAGTATGGTGGTAAACCCAGACGACTCCGGCAGATCGGTAATGAAGTCCATGGCGATATGGGACCAAGGGCGATGCGGCACAGGCAGTGGTTCCAGCTTACCGGAGGGCAGGTGGCGCGGAGACTTGGACCAGGCACAGACAGGGCAGGAGAGAACGTAATCCTGAATGTCGGCTGCCAATGAAGCCCACCAGAATTGTTG
>JACXGI010009574.1:0-29946 GCA_016801175.1 Esox masquinongy
AGTGAAATGGAGAAAATGAAAAAGGAGAAAGACAGATGGGTGATAGAAAAGAAAGATATGTTGGAGAGGATGAAGGATGCACACATTCAGCTATATCACATGCAGACTGTCCTGAGGTTCAGAGAGCAAGAGCAGACACAGGTACAGTACTCCATCTAACCAGTCAAAGTTCAGGAGGTCACATGTCACCTAAGGGTCAAACTATCATATTCAGTAGATTAAGTTATCTTCACACTGGAGGAGTGATATTAATATCTCAGATGATTATTTAACATACAGTATGGGCTTTTTCTTTCAGAAGGAAACTAAGAAAGCCCAGGAAGCAAAGGAGAAGCAGGAGAAAAAGGAAAGAAAGAGAGATCCTGGAGAAGAAGAAAGAGAAAGAGATGCTCAGAGCCAAAAAAGCAGAGCATAAAGACAAAGTGAGGGAGAGTAAGGAGAGGGTGAAAGCCCACCTGGACAAGGTGTCAAGACAATATGACCAAAGGAAACAGAAGGAGAAGGAAAGAAAAATGGTGTTGGAAATGGCATATGGCAAAGAACATTCGGGAAAAAAAACTTCAAAAGTAAATGGTTGACATTCATTTCATGAATAAAATAACATGAGCATTTTAATCATTTGTCAGTGTTCATTGCTATATGGACATATAAAAGCATAGATGGTTACTGGATATTGCAATCTATGTTAACTTTGCTAGGAGACATAATATTTTAAGTACTATATTTATCATCCTCACTCAGAATTGCTTACTGAAAATGGTTTCCATTACATGGGAAATGTAGATATTTGCATGTGAATGTTATGAGTTATCTTTAACACACATTAACTTAAATTCTTAATAATGTCCCTTTTTACATTGTGCCATACACCCATGCCTGAGTGATGTACAAAAATATGGATTTACGTGACGGGAACGTTTAGATTTGTTTAAATCCAGATGTAATTTTAATGGGATTCTGATGTAATATGAATTGTTTTTTTGGATTGTTTTGGAGTGTTTTCTTACATGATTAAAATACATGCATTTTTTGTCATAATACATGCATTGTAGTCAATGGCAACTGATGATGCAGCAAAATATGTCTTTCCCAAACCAACCTCTCAACCCTACTAACTTGCTCAAGGTGCCCTCCATTGTCATGTGTTGCAGAACAAAGTCAGAAGGTGAATTTCTAAAGAGTGGTAAGAGGATCGATAAACCCATCAACTTTGAGACACACTTTGACTTGTACTGTATGATTTCTACATTTCTACATTTTCCGCTCTCCATGACAACCAAAACAAAACATTTAAATATACAGTGAAGGAAAAAATTATTTGAGCCCCTGCTGATTTTGTACGTTTGCCCACTGACAAAGAAGTGATAAGTTTATAATTTTAATGGTAGGTTTATTTGAACAGTGAGAGACAGAATAACAACAAAAAAATGACGAGAAAAACACATTTTTTTTAGAAAGATTTCTGGCACCCAGGTGTCTTTTATACAGGAAACGAGCTGAGATTAGAAGCACACTCTTAAAGGGAGTGTTCCTAATCTCAGCTTGTTACCTGTATAAAAGACACCTGTCCACAGAAGCAATCAATCAATCAGATTCCTAACTCTCCACCATGGCCAAGACCAAAGAGCTGTCCAAGGATGTCAGGGACAAGATTGTAGACCTACACAAGGCTGGAATGGGCTACAAGACCATCGCCAAGCAGCTTGGTGAGAAGGTGACAACAGTTTGTGCGATTATTCGCAAATGGAAATAAACCTACCATTAAAATTATAGACTGAAAATTTCTTTGTCAATGGGCAAACTTACAAAATCAGCAGTGGATCAAATATTTTTTTTCCCTCAGTGTAGATACAGGGGACTGCGGATGGAAGATATTCCTATTTGTCATTATCTTTTTGTTAATATTCATGCAGTACAGAAGAATAATTCATTATGAAATTCTCAGGTAACTATACTTTTTTGAAATATTTTTTTACATGCTTACATGATCACTCCTACTCAAAATTGTACACATGCATCATCTGGTTATCCATGCAACAACTTTTTAGCATTCACCTTTCGCTACCTTTTCCATCAAGAAGACTACACATCAGATAAAACTGGATTCATACCTTGTAATTAATGGCAAGCTATGAAGCAGAAAAATGTGTCTAACACATTTCTGTAATAATGCAACAAAAACATACAGTACCTGTCAAAAGTTTGGACACACATACTCATTCAATGAAACTCAAGGTTTTTTAGTTTTAATATTTTCCACATTGTAGAATAATAGAAAAGACATCAAAATTATGAAAGAACACAAATGAAATCATGTAGCAACATAAAAAGGGTTAAACAGCACAAAACACATTTGTTTCCACGCTTCCTTTTCTCAACAAGTTTCATAAGGTAATCACCTGGAATGCATTTCATTTAACAGATGTGCCTTGTTAGAAGTTACCTGAATGAGTCAGAGTGTAGGAAACATACCAGACCTGGTCGTTTTGCTTGCTGCTTCGATTGTATTCTACCATTAATAAGCGCCACCCACTCTTCGTTTGCCCAGGGAAGCTCTCTGTCTCTCTCTCTCTCTCTCTCTCTCTCTCTCTCTCTCACACACACACTCACACACACACACACACACACACACACACATAGAAATGTAATTGCTCCAGCATTTGCTTACACACGTTTGTCTCTCAGTTCTAAACTCTCTCCATTTTTTACTTCAAATACATAACAATATAAGTATACTGTGTCTGTTTCTTTGTGGCATTGAGAGTGTTGTCTGTGTGAAGTAGAAGTATATGGTACTGCTATACCTTTAACTAATCAGTGCATGATGGACAAGCATTGGACACTGTGAAAGAAGCTAGGCCTAATAGTAACTTTGTTGTTGTCAAACCAGTTCAAATGTCTAGCTGTTAGAAAATGACTTCGAGCCTGTTGGCATGGGATCTCATGCTACGATCTTATATTTGTCTCTGCCTCTTGTACTGGATCTGTTAGGCTGTCCAGTTGAGAAACAGCAGGTGGTGAGTGTAATGCTAACCCAAAAGGACCAGAACATGGACCAGAACAAGGACCAGAACATGGACCAGAACATGGACCAGAACATGGTCCTGAACATGGACCATACTGATCCTGATGTGCAGGAGGATGTCTTGCAGCAGGTAATTCTAAAGTTCTGTTCCTCCTTGAGGAAGACCTCATTAGCACATGTGATCAAGGGTTATCATGTCCTACAGATTTTTCTGTCTGTGACGACTCCATCTTCCTCTACGCCTCCCTGGGGTGTCGTGTTTCAGTAGGTCCACGTCGCCGGCCTACTAGCTGCCACCACTCCGTTTACTCCATGTCTGGTTTTTGTTTTGTTTTGGATCATGCAGCACACACATGACTCCCATTATTCATTATCTGTATATATATATATACACCGTAAGTTCTGGGGTTGGTGTCCTATGTTAAATTGACTCCATGACTGGTTTTTGTTTTGTTTTGGATCATGCAGCACACACCTGACTCCCATTATTCATTATCTGTATATATATATACTCCTTCAGTTCTGGGGTTGGTGTCCTATACATTCTGTTACCTATGTGCTGTGGCAAATCATAAGAAACTCACTGTACTATCTTCTCTTGTCATTTTTCGCTGTTGAGGGTCTTTACTTTTGATCTAAGCGCTGTGCTCATTAAAATACCTCTGGTTTTTCTCTGCCTGTGTTTGGGTCTCCCTTTTTGGAACATCACAGAACATAGGACCCCAGAAGAGACACCAGCAGTATGGAATACCATGAGAAAGCCGAGCCGACCAGCGTCCAGGAGCACATGAAGAAACATGAGGACATGCTGGTCAGTCTCAGCTCAGCCATGAGCGGGTGTTAAAGGTAATTACGGTCCTTGAGCAACGGCAAGACCAGCCACCAGCTCCAGTTGCTCCTACCGTTCCCCAGTCCGCGAGTCCACTCGAGCCCGGCCCACTTCGGCTTTCCCTACCCCGTTGCTACGACAACGCTGCATCAGGATGCCAAGGGTTTCTCCTGCAGTTGGAGCTTTACTTCCAGACAACTGCGACAACCTCGACCAACTCGGAGAGAGTGGCAGCGCTGGTGAACTGTTTGACAGGACGGGCGCCTGAGCCCGCCGGGGATTGGCCACCGCCGCCTGAGCCCGCCGCCGACTGGCCGCCGTCGCCTGGGAAAGCCGAGGACTGGCCGCCTCAGCCCGCTGCGCCCTCTCCTGCCCGGGAGTCACCCCCTCGGCCTGTCCTGGGCTGCTCCGGGTGCTGTCGCCCCACCCTCCCCCCTGGTTTATTTCTGGTCTTATGGTCGGGAACCCGCGCTTTGGGGGGGGGGGGCACTGTCACGTCCTAGCTATGCCCCTAGCCATCTCTGCGCTGGGCTGAGGCCATAGTCAGGACTGGACAGAAAGTGATGCCTCTAGGCACCTCATTTTGTTCTCCCCAATTGGAGGCAGGTATAGATCGTTGCATCCAAGCGTGGAACCCATTTATGTTTAGTGTTTGTCCACACCCGGTGTGGATTATTGTGTTTGTGCTTGCTGCTCAACGCCATCGGTTGCTACTTTGTTTTGGTTTTGTCCACATTAAAAGATGGATTGCTACAACTACGTATCTGCGCCTGTGTCCTGCCTCCATAACGATACATGTCTCTGCGCCTGTGTCCTGCCTCCACAACGATACACGTCTCTGCGCCTGTGTCCTGCCTCCATAACGATACATGTCTCTGCGCCTGTGTCCTGCCTCCACAATGATACACGTCTCTGCGCCTGTGTCCTGCCTCCATAACGATACATGTCTCTGCGCCTGTGTCCTGCCTCCACAATGATACACGTCTCTGCGCCTGTGTCCTGCCTCGAATATAATGATACACTGTTATACCCATGTTCAATAGAAACTTATGTACAAACACTCACATATTAATATATAAATGGTTGAAAATTTGCATGTACTGTGTGCATTGTTTATAGTCTAGTTGGACTACACAAACTGTTCTTTGTGCTTCTCAGATTAAGATGGAGCTGAATGAAAAGGGGATGTCGGATGACGTCAAACTGAAATGCAACAAAAGCCCTGATGGAAAGATCTTTCACAAAGAAGAAAAGGGGAAGAAGATAGGAGAAGTAACTCAACTGAGTTTCTAAAGGTTGATCTGCAAATAATATTATAACCCTAAAGTTAATAAACCCCATGTCTGTCCCTTTAGTTCTTCCCTATTATCACATTCAGTGAATAACTTCCACTCTAACCCACACTAGCTGTGTTGTATTACAGATAATTTCATGTGGACCATATTTTGTACTGATAGCTGTTATTAATTCAAAACACTAATCAAATCAAACACTAATTCCAAGATTTTTCTAAATATAATACAATATTTGTCATTCCAAGATGTTGTAAATATTATAAAAGTTTTCATTATCCTTTTATTGTTATTTCTTAGTTTAAATGTCTGAACACCCATTTTGAGTGGCAACATATGCTGTGTGTTAAAGTTGTTGTTGTATCTGAATATAGCCTCTCAGGCAAATGCCAATTACCATGTTAAACACTGCTAATATGTTTGAATAGTAGTGAGGCTAGGGAAATGACCAGTCATTAGACGTTTCTATGTGTTTTCATTCCAGTTATTTTCCTTTTGTTTGGTCTCGTAGTTAAGTTCTGAACAAGAGGTTGAGGGCAGTGTGCTTGTCTTCACTGCACTGGTGCACTCCATCGAGAGAAGCCAGGCTGAGCTGATCGAGGCGATAGAGAAGAAGCAGAAAGCAGCAGAGAGGAGGGCAGAAGGGCTCATTAAAGACCTGGAGCAGGAAATCAACGAGCTGAAGAGGAGAAGCTCTGAGCTGGAGCAGCTCTCACACACCGAGGACCACCTCCATCTCCTGCAGGTCCGTGTTAGTTAAGACTTTCTTAATTCCCAAAATGTGATAAATTAACTTGTAACGAGTTGAACTGTATTGTACTAAATGACATTGAATGTGATGGTATTATCCACATTGATTCATATGTTTCATTTTGTCCTGCCGTAGAGTTTCCCATATCTTTCTACCCCTCCACCTACCAAAGACTGGTCTGAGATCTGTGTCAGTTCCAATCTGTGCATTGACACCACGAGAGCTGTTATGTCGCAGTTAGTGGGCACCTGCAGAGACCATGAAAAGAGACTGTGTGAAGTTGGTTAGTATCTCTGTTGGTGTGTTTCCATGCTATCCCACAACCATGTTACAAATAGAGCTGCAGATTGTTAACACTTGTCTTGTTGTCATTCTAGAACTGACAAGAATCCAGCCATATGCAGGTATGTCTGTGGATTTCTAGGTTTAAATTAATATACGAATCCATCCCAAAAAAAAGTGTACATTCATGAATGAACAAATCAATTGTAAATGATTGTGTCAATTAATGAGGCCATGACTCACTAAACCCACATTTTTGAATGTACCGTAAATTAAATCCTCAGTGGATGTCACTCTGGACCCAGTCACAGCCTCCCCGTGGGTCATCCTGTCCCCTGATGGGAAGCAGGTGAGTCTGGGATACCAGCGGAACCACTGCACGCCCGCCGTGGCCGACGATCCGCGGAGGTTTGACACCTGCGTCTGTGTGCTGGGAAGACAAGGCTTCACCACCGGGAGACACTACTGGGTGGTGGAGGTGGGTGGCAGTGGATAGTAACATAAACCACCGCATGTGAGCTGAGCTGCTGCCAACAAACTTGATTGAACCTTGATTGAACCTAGAGTACAAAATCAATTTCAGTAACATATCAACTACCGTGAATTATCAGCTCTAGCATATTTTCAACATCAGCCACATATCAACTACAGTATATTATCACCGGCAGTACATTATCAACTTCAGTAACATATCAACCACCGTAAAGTATCACCTACAGTACATTATCACTTACAGAAAATGATCACCGACAGTAAATGACAACAACACTTGAACATTACAGCACAGGAAAAATATTGTTTTTACACTGTCAACCGTTCCCTTCAGGTGGGCGACAAGATGGACTGGGATGTTGGGGTGGCCAGAGGATCAGTCAACCGGAAGGGGAGTGTCATGGTGAGGCCCGACCAAGGCTACTGGGCTGTGTGTCGGAGGAAAGGTGACAGTCTCAGCGCCTGCGCCGGACCGTCCGTGCCCCTCAGACTAAATGACAAGCCCAGGAAGGTGGGAGTGTTTGTGGATTACGAGGATGGCCTAGTGTCCTTTTACAATGTGGACGATAAAGCTCACATTTATAGTTACAGGGGGTGTGGCTTCACCGAAACCCTGTATCCATACTTTAACCCATGTCTCCATGACAACGGGAAGAACACCGCCCCGTTGGTCATCTGTTCTGTCGAAGAGGAGGCGGGGCCCATGCAGGAAGTTGTAAGTATGGAGGTCCCACCAGCGGCCCTGTCGCCGGCTGGGAGGAGTCGTCAATCAACCGTTCGCACTGCCTCCCATCACGCATTGCTGCATCGTTAATCAGAACATGAGAATGACTCAATATAGAAGTATAATTCATTTGTAATCAGATTTGTTGGAATTATTCATGTGCCACTGAGCAAAAATCTCCTTGTTTTCTCACAAGTTATTCTGTTTGAAGAGAAGGAGAGACACTCAGACAAAAGAGCAGAGAGGCTGAAGTGCGGAACAAATATGGGGTTGTGGGAAAGATAAAACCAACGGGATATGACGCTTGAGATACAAATAAATGTCTGTTTGAACACAGGGGCTCCCTGACAGAGAGATATGCAGAGAGATGGGGAGGAAGCGAGAGAGAAAAATTGGAAAAGAGAGGGGGTTGTGGAGAGTGAGACGGGAGGGGGAGAGAGAGTGTGAAAATTAGAGTGAAAGTGAGAGAGCGCAAGAGAGAGTAAAAGAGATAGAAAAGGTGTTGAAGTGCAATCTGCCTCTTGGGATGAAGTAACTTCCTTGTTGCTACATGTTATGAACCAGGAATCACACTTATTGCAACAGGTAAGATTTTATGATGTATGTTTACATTTTCACTGGTGTAAAGTTTTGTGATTGTCCCAGTAACCATGGTATATATCTGTGAAAACTAATTTATATATCATAATAAATTGTGCTATATTGTCGTATAAAATGTCTGTCACTTTACTATTTGCTTACTTCATGTTAGGCTCTAATAATCTTAATTTGTTGATAAAAATACAGTTTTGCACAAAAGGGAAGATTTAGTCATTGGATAAAACTGTCAATTTTGAACTAAGGGACTTGACTGTCTACTACGCCTAAATAACTTTAGACAGTGGAAATTAATATGGGATGTGTTTTTTTGGCTTGTACATTAAACTATATGGAATATAATGACAAACCGGTATTTGAGCCCATATTTGCATCTTTTCAGGTGTGTGTGTGTGTGTGTGTGTGTGTGTGTGTATGTAAAGGAATGTGTGGACAGCGTGTACCCTACAGATGGTCACTCAGTATTGATGATTCAGGCCTCTCCTCTCTCCTGCCTCTTTCCTCCCCTCCTCCTGTGTCCAGCTGGCTGTGATGGAATCAGTCCCTTCTCTCCCTGCCTCTACAGGCCAATCCATCACTTCTACTACCTTCACCTCCACTTCTTACCATACCTCTCCTATTTCGCCATCTACAACACTCTAATTCTTAATTACACCTGTTCACTACATGTGCCTTAAGTCTTTAGGTCTAAGGCAAATGTAGGTCTAAGGTTATTTTTGCCTAATAGGTTTGCTAGAAGACATTTTCTGTGTTTATAGCATGAGTCTTCCTGTATGAATCCATTTCCATTATGAATTTCTCTCTGGGTCAGGGTTGGCCTGTGAATGAGAGAGATGTCCTACCCCTGATTCTTTGGCACAATCAGACTGTTTTTAATTTGTTAACACAGACAGGGGCCCTGGACAAACTTGCCCGTACCTGGAGGAAGTTTTGGTAGCAGCCCAGAGGAGGGTTCCAGGGGATTGGACATCCATCATCCACTTTGTCGATTCTGAGAGTTTGAGTTAATTGGCCATCTGGGACATAACCTTCTTGGAGTAAAATACTTTCAAATAACCTTCTTTGGATTCCAAAAGGATTTAAACAGCAATTTAGCTGAATACCGCGGGGTTGAGACAAGAAGACATAGCAGACAGACAGCAATTTATTTCTGTTGGACATATTTAAAAAAATATTGTTTTCTGTTCCGAAACTGCGTGTGGAACTTTTCCAACGGTCCAAAAAAACGACATCCAAAAAAAATCACCAAAGACCCGACAACCATTTGAGACATTATGCCCAGCATTACTTTTCCTTGTTCATCTGTGCCCCGCCCCATATTGCCTTTAAGCCCCGCCTTATTCCTTGGACTAATTTTCTTCCTCCAATGGGGTCCCCTGGGGGCCAGGGCTCAGAATGACACTGAACCAATCGTGTTGGAGGGGAAGTGTCTGGTTGTTTGTGACTCCACCCCTTCATCGGAACCCTCCGGTAATGCGTTGGGGATGTCGGTCCGGTCAGGAACCGGTCGAGTGGCATTCTCCGCTGTCAGGAACACTAACCATGAACCCTCAGAGATGAGCAACCGCACTATGACCATTTACTTTGACCAGGTCAGTGAGGCTGTACTATGACAGTGGTAAACCTGGACTGGATTAGAAAGGAAATGTTTATCAATGTTTCTATGTTGCTCTCTCGCTCACCACCCCATCTCTCTCTCAGATCCTGGTGAATGTGGGCAGCCATTTTGACCCGGCACGCAGCATCTTCGTGGCTCCTAGGAAAGGCGTCTACAGTTTCTGCTTCCATGTGGTCAAAGTGTACAACCGTCAGACGATACAGGTTTGGGATTCAAATATAAACATGAATGGATAGACAGTGTATTATATCCAGCCCCAGGGCCGGTTCTAGGCATAAGAAACATGAACGGTTGCTTAGGGCCCTTGAGTGCTAAGGGGGCCCCAACTGCTAGGGATCCCCTGACTGCTAGGGGAGAGCGGGCCCCAAATCAAATTGTCCTCCCAGTTACCTGGGTTCCCTGCTTTCACTGGTGACCAAGGAATCTCTCCCATCCCCCTGCCTTCCACCCCTTCCAACCTCTCACTGTCTCTCTGTCTTTCTCTCTAACGCTGTCAACCTCTCTTTGCCTCTCTCTCTACCTCCTACCTTTGACGCCATACCTGTCCCACTCTCTCAGGTGAGTTTAGTATTGAACGGACACCCAGTGATTTCAGCATTTGCCGGGGACCAGGATGTAACCCGAGAAGCAGCCACCAATGCCGGGTTGGTGACCATGGAGAGAGGAGACAAGGCTTACCTCAAACTGGAGAGGGGGAACCTGATGGGGGGTTGGAAATACTCCACCTTTTCTGGGTTCCTGGTGTTTCCTTTGTAGAGGGAGGGGGGAGGGACACGGTTCGGGTCAGGGGTGGAGTCTGTACGTCTGAGGGTTAGAGTACGTATACAGCCCAGAATTTGACCATTTTGAATTGAACTTTTGCTCCCACTGCTTTGCGATTCAAAGGTTCCGTCAGCAAAACTGACAATGCCACGAGCACTACCGAAGAAATTGTGAAGACCTATATGCAAACCTTTGCTCTCAGACAAAGCTGGCACACAGCAGTTGCGTATTGCAGACATTGACCCGACTTTTCTGTTTACTATGTGCATCTACAGTATCTCACAGAAGTGAGTACACCCCTCACATTTTTGCAAATATTTGATTATATCTTTTCATGTGACAACACTGAGGAAATGACAATTTGCTACAATGTAAAATAGTGAGTGTACAGCTTGTATAACAGTGTAAATTTGCTGTCCCCTCAAAATAACTCAACACACAGCCATTAATGTCTAAACCGCTAGCAACAAAAGTGAGTACACCCCTAAGTGAAAATGTCCAAATTGGGCCCAATTAGCCATTTTCCCTTCCCGGTGTCATGGTCATGTGACTCGTTAGTGTTACAAGGTCTCAGGTGTGAATGGGGAGCAGGTGTGCTAAATTTGGTGTTATCGCTCTCACACTCCCTCATACTGGTCACTGGAAGTTTAACATGGCAGTTCATGGCAAAGAACTCTGAGGATCTGAAAAAAAGAATTGTTGCTCTACATAAAGATGGCCTAGGCTATAAGAAGATTCCCAAGACCCTGAAACTGAGCTGCAGCATGGTGGCCAAGACCGTACAACGGTTTAACAGGACAGGTTCCACTCAGAACAGGCCTTGCCATGGTCGACCAAAGAAGTTGAGTGCATGTACTCAGCGTCATATCCAGAGGTTATCTTTGGGAAATAGACGTATGAGTGCTGCCAGCATTGCTGCAGAGGTTGAAGGGGTGGGGGGACAGCCTGTCAGTGCTCAGACCATACGCCACACACTGCATCAAATTGGTCTGCATGGCTGTCGTCCCAGAAGTAAGCCTCTTCTAAAGATGATGCACAAGAAAGCCCGCAAACAGTTTGCTGAAGACAAGCAGACTAAGGACATGGATTACTGGAACCATGTTCTGTGGTCTGATGAGACCAAGATAAACTTATTTGGTTCAGATGGTGTCAAGCGTGTGTGGCGGCAACCAGGTGAGGAGTACAAAGACAAGTGTGTCTTGCCTACAGTCAAGCATGGTGGTGGGAGTGACATGGTCTGGGGCTGCATGAGTGCTGCCGGCACTGGGGAGCTACAGTTCATTGAGGGAACCGTGAATGCCAACATGTACTGTGACATACTGAAGCACAGCATGATCCCCTCCCTTCGGAGACTGGGCCGCAAGGCAGTATTCCAACATGATAACGACCCCAAACACACCTCCAAGACGACCACTGCCTTGCTAAAGAAGCTGAGGGTAAAGGTGATGGACTGGCCAAGCATGTCTCCAGACCTAAACCCTATTGAGCATCTGTGGGGCATCCTCAAACGGAAGGTGGAGGAGCGCAAGGTCTCTAACATCCACCAGATCCGTGATGTCATCATGGAGGAGTGGAAGAGGACTCCAGTGGCAACCTGTGAAGCTCTGCTGAACTCCATGCCCAAGAGGGTTAAGGCAGTGCTGGAAAATAATGGTGGCCACACAAAATATTGACACTTTGGGCCCAATTTGGACATTTTCACTTAGGGGTGTACTCACTTTTGTTGCCAGTGGTTTAGACATTAATGGCTGTGTTGTGTTATTGCAACCTGGTCTCAGGAACCTACGTAGACTATTTTACGAAAATCCATGGCATCCGATTTCGTATGATATGTGACGTTACGTTAGGTTACATTACAATGCGCCACCAAAACTTATGATACATAACGAAAATATTAAAACGTAACATATCTTACGAATGCTATTACAACGTATCAAATGTTACGAGCGCTATTAAAACGTAAAATAACATACAAACGCCAGACAAACGTATGATATATACGAACGCTATGAAAGATGATTTTTTAACAAAATGTTTGAATTGTGTTTTGAATCGGCAACGTTGGGATGAGGAGGCAGTCACCTTACACACTGCCCCACAATAGGCATGGGGATTTTGGATGAGTAACAGCAATAGCAAGGTTGCTAGAATATGTTATAAAAGCGTTTTATCGTTAACATTACATTAACATTAGGCATCACAGCACTGGGGTTAGGGTTAAGGTTAAATCTCACAGCACCGGGGTTAAGGTTAGGGTTAAGGTTTGGGCTACGGTTAGGAAACAAAAAAGGTTATGGTCTGGGTTAGGATTAGAAAGAAAATCACTTCAAACGTATTTATGTTGTGACAACACCACTCACCAAATTGATTACAAGTTCCTCAGTGGAGTAGTAGGTAGTGTGCTTGTTTAGGATGTGGAAGGTCCCTGGTTCAAACTATGGTCGCTGCTTTTTTTTTTTCTCCATTCCGACTCTAACGTTATTTTACTGCACGTAATATATCTTACGAAATCCCCTGCCTAAAATTTACGTAAAATAGTCTACGTCATCCTTCTGAGACCAGTTTGGTTATTTTGAGGAGACAGCAAATTTACACTGTTATACAAGCTGTACACTCACTACTTTACATTGTAGCAAAGTGTCATTTCTTCAGTGTTGTCACATGAAAAGATATAATCAAATTTTTACAAAAATGTGAGGGGTGTACTCACTTTTGTGAGATACTGTATGTCATGTGGCTGAAGCTAATGATACTGTAACTTGTACATTTTCTGCTTCTGTTTGTCTTATGTGATGACTTGTTACCTGCATGCAAATAACTGAACTATATACTAATAAAAAAATGTTAGTCGTACAAAATAAAGCCTACGGGATTGTCACTTGTGGAACAAGCTGCTGTAACCAAACTGTAAGTATAAAAGTTGACCTTATCCCCATATTCAATACTCCTGTCCCAAATAAAACTGTATGGATGAAAATCTAACCCAAAATCAAAGACTTGGGGATACTTTCACCTACTCCGAGCATTACACTTGTTAGTAAATAGAGCAGCCACCCTTGGCTTCCTGAGGGGAGTATTCTGTGGCTCTCCCTGGTGGATCCGGCGACAGATGGGAGTTTTGGCGAGAGATGTTGTGTGTGTCTACGCGTGGGAGTTTGTGTTGCCAGGAACCTGTGGGTTTCACATCCGTACACCGTCGCAACCAATTTGTCTCACTGCTCGAAGACACAGTGCAGGAGTTCTAAGCACATAGACGTTTGTTTGTAATTCAAAGATGTGTTTACATGAGTTACCAGTAAGAGGGCTTAACAGAAAGGCATCTGTCAGCATATGTATTTTTGGGTAGTATGTTTTTCCTTTAAAGATTTGTTTTATGGAATGAACCCTTAATATTTAATGTCTGTAATTATCAGCACCTTTGGTGAGATCAGCAAAAAAGCAAATTGAACAAATACTAATCCATATTGTACTTTTGTTTGAAAATAATTAATTAAGGAAGACCGAATTTGACAAGGGCCAAACTGTGATGGCTAGACGACTGGGTCAGAGCATCTCCAAAACTGCAGCCCTTGTGGGGTGTTCTCGGTCTGCAGTGTTCAGTACCTATCAAAAGTGGTCCAAGGAAGGAAAAGTGGTGAACCGGCGACAGGGACAAGGCTCATTTTGATGCATGTGGGGAGCGAAGGCTGGCCCATGTGGTCCGACCCTACAGACAAGCTACTGTAGCTCAAATTGGTGAAAAAGTTCATGCTGGTTCTGATAGACAGGTGTCAGAACACACAGTGCATCACGGTTTGTTGCGTATGGGGCTGCGTAGCCACAGACCAGTCCGGGTGCCCATGCTGACCCCTGTACAATGCCCAAAGCACCTACAATGGGCATGTGAGCATCAGAACTGGACCACGGAGCAATGGAAGAAGGTGGCCTGGTCTGATGAATCACGTTTTCTTTGACATCACATGGATGGCCGGGTGCGTATGCGTTGCTTACCTGGAGAACACATGGCACCATGCGTCTTGGTGCCAGATACCACAGCACACCTTCAGATGTCTAGTTCAAGTTCAAAAGTTCAAAAGGTTTATTTGTCATTTGCATTAACAAGTTATGGCAATGAAATCCTTGGTTTTCCTACTTCCGACAGTGCAGTTAAAAGTTAAAAAAGTAACAGTAATTATAATATAAAAATAAGAAGATAACACAAACTATCAATAATAATAACACTGTACAAAAAAACACGCATCAATAATAATAACTATACAACTGTACAACCGTAGTGCAATGTAAAAGTGACAGGTGTGCATGATATGACTGGCAGATGAGCATGATATAAAGTGACAGGTTTGCATGGGACTATGGATGGAAGGGAAGAGGGGTTCCTGAATTGAGCAGCCTTACAACCTGAGGAAAGAAACTGTCCCGTAGCCTGTTAATTTTGGACGGAATACTCCTGTACCTTTTGCCTGACGGCAGCTTGGTAAACAGTCCGTGGCATGGGTGGCTGGGATCTGTAATGATCCGTTTTCTCCTCCTCCTACACCTCTCTGTGTAGAGATCCTGCAGGGATGGCAGGTCAGACCTTGTGATGCGCTCTGCTGTTTTAATCACCCTCTGAAGTGCTTTGCGGTCGATGGCGGTGCAGCTGCCATACCAGGCGGTGACACAGCCAGACGGGATACTCTCGATAGTGCATCTGTAGATGTTGGTGAGTACCCTGGAATCCCTGCCAAATCTCCTTAATCGGCGTCCATGCCTCGACAGGTCAGGGCTGTTTTGGCGGCAAAAGGAGGACCTACACAATATTAGGCAGGTGGTCATAATGTTATGGCCCGTAAACAATGCATTTTTTTAAAATGTACTTTTATTTTAATTTTAAGGCAAATTATTAAGAACATATTTTGTTGAACAATAACAGCCTGTACATACAAAAACTTAATAAATAAAAAGAAATACCAGTTCAATACATAATAAAATGCAGAAATATAACTCTGCATTTCACAATGCAATAAACATTAAACTTCATCCCTAGTAATGAAACCTCCATGGTTCAGGCTTATTCTACTTACATGGCCCAAGATACAAGGACAAACCAGTCCTGTGGTCTTATGATAGAATTAACTGTTTTATCATTAAGTGATGTGACATATGCTAGAAGTTCCTGCAGAAGTGCTTTGTAAATAAACAGAAGACTTTGCTAATTTTGTCTGACAGAGAGGCCAATCCCACCTTTTCAAATGGAACAAAAAGTTTAGTTCCAAATTCTCTATATAAATCGGCACGGTAAAATATAGCATGTAATATAGCAAGTGTAGACGGCTTGCATACATTATATCTACATAGTCAAAAACAGTAAATAAATGTGGTCTATATTAGTTCTTTTATGCAATGAAATGATAAAAGGAATCCGATCTTGATTATTTAGTCAATTATTTTTTTCTAAATCAGTAACATGCCTTTTTACACAACTTGTCTTCAAGCAAAATCGTTACATTTGTAGTCAAATCTTAATTACGCCAGAGAATATTAAGTATTTAATTTCATTTGCATTCAGCACTAATTTAATATCTAAGATCTTATTAGGAGATGCACTATATGACCAAAAGTATGAGGACACCCGACCGTCACACCTATATGAACTTGTTGGACATCCCGTTTGATTATCATGGCATCAATATGGAGTTGGCCCTCCCTTTGCAGCTACAGCCGCCACTCTTCTGGGAAGGATTTCCACAAGATTTTGGAGTGTCTCTGTGGGAATTTGTGCCCACTCAACCAAAAGAGCATTTGTGAGGTCAGGTACAGAGGTTGGATGAGAAGGCCTGGCTCCCAATCCCCTTTCCAATTCATTCAAAAGGTGTTCAGTGAGGTTGAGGTCAGGGCTCTGTGCAGGCCACTCAAGTTCCTCCACACCAACCTTGTCAAACCGTGTCTTTATGGACCCCGCTTTGTGCACAGGGGCACGATCATGCTGGAACATAAAAGGGCCTTCCCCAACGGTTGCCACAAATTTGGAAGCACCCAATGGTTTAAAATGTTATTGTATCCTGTAGAATTAAGATCCTTCGCTGGAAATAAGGGGCCTAGCCCAAACCCTGAAACACAGCCCCACACCATTATCCCTCCTCCACCCAACTTTATAGTAGGCACTATGCATTCAGGTAGGTAACGTTCTCATGGCATTTACCACACCCAGATTCATCCATCAGACTGCCAGATAGGGAAGTGTGATTCATCACTCCAGAGAACACGTTTCCACTGCTCCAGAGTCCAGTGGCAGTGTGCATTACACCACTCCAGCTGACGCTTGGAATTGCGCATGTTGATGTGAGGCTTGCGTACAGCTGCTCAGCCATGGAAAGCCATTTTGTGAAGCTCCTGATGCACAGTTCTTGTGATTATGTTGCTTCCAGAGGCAGTTTGGATCTCAGTGGTGAGTGATGCAACAGATGAAAAACAATTTTTACATGCTGTGTGCTTCAGCACTCGGCGGCCCCTCTCTGTGAGTTTGCATGGTCTACCACTTCATGGCTGGCCTGTTGTTGCTCCTGGATGCTTCCACTTCACAATTACAGCACATACAATTGAATGGGACAGATCTAGTAGGAGAGAAATTTCACAAACTGACTTGACAGCGCCACGTTTCAGTACTTCAGGACGTACTTCAGTACGACCCATTGTACTACCAATGTTAGTCTATTGAGATTGCATATCTATGTGCTGGATTTTATGCACCTGTGAGCAATGGGTGTGGCTGAAATAATTAGTAGTAGGGGAGTCCACATACTTTTGGTCATATAGTGTTCCTGTTCTAAAATGAAATATGTAACAGATTACAAAGAAAATAGATATTTAAATTCCTCAGCCAATACTGAACCAACATCATTTAAGAAATAGCAACACTTTATTTTTGGTGTCCTTACGAATACAATTATATAAAGCATTTATAACAGCTACATAAAATGTAACATTTATCATTAGCTGTTACCACTTAGTTTGTACGAAACATATAAAAATACAAAAATGAGAGAACTGCCATCCACCGCAGACCAACTTCAGGAGCAAATCTAACAAAAATCTGAAATGAATTTTTTTAAAAAGGAAAAAAATGAATCAAAGAAGCACAGCTTGTAGAGTCAAGCTCTGTATTTTATGTGTTTTCTTCCAAAAAAATTGAAACAGATGGAGTGATAGATTAAGACGAGACAAAGGGTGAGAGGTGGTCCCTGTTTCCAGTGGGAGACCTTACACTGGCATAAAGCTACAGTAGGAGTGTTCCAAATTTCACCAGGGCTCTGGACTTTTCTGGTTCCTTGGCTGTGCTCCTGGTAAGTTAACACGAGACGGCGCTGTTGGGTTTCGGTGACGTTTTTTGTGTGGTAGCATTCCGATGTACATGTGGTTGTTGTTACCGATCTGAACTCCCGTTACATCGCTCATAATTATGCCGGTTCCACCTAGATGAAAATAAGATTATCTTAACAGTTTTGTCTTTAATCCACATCATCCTTAACAAGTATTCAAGGACAAGACTCTATCTCATTTGAAAAGGCGGAAAAGCTTCCTTCTAAAGTTTTGTAAATGACGGATGGCAGAAAGTAAAGACAACTAAGAAAAAGCCACAGAAAGAAGCAGAGGGTGTCTTGTAAACATACATTTGAAACACTTCTTAACCGACACATCAGAAAATGGACTACGGGTTCTCATACCTGTAGAATGGGATGCAGGAACTGGACTGGAATGCTGGCGCTAAAATGTGAAATTAGAGAGAAAATATAGTCGTTATTGTCAAGACCCAAAGGGGCCACTTTGTAGCCTACGACATGAACTTTCCTCATGACTGGTTTCAAGGATTCAGTACAATAAAACATTTCATTGTGTTCACTGTTCTGTTAACTGTGTGATGGTTATTTTGGGATCACAGTTCCCTAAAGAAATGACAGTGCACCTGTATTGGTCCAGCTGGAATTTGACTGGACGCAGAGAGGGAAGCTATTTGTTTGGGTAAGGGGGGTGATATCTTTGATTTCAGATTGGTTGAAGGTTTTTGATCTGCACTTGACATGGTCGTTGGATGAGGTAACGAATGCTCTGTGAGGGAAACAAAAATCAATACATTGTGATCAGATGATGGACTAACAAATGTTTCCCCTTTCAATCTCATTATTTATTAGGCAACCACCAACACAACACCTTGTTTTTTTACTTGGCAACCACCAACACAACACCTTGTTGGTTACTGGACCAGGCTACACATCAAATGAATTTTACCTTTGGGTTTCTGCTTCCCGGTCAAACCACCAGCTGTTTCCTGTGGCAACAAAGTGAGGTTATTGAGCTTAGTCTTTTGTAGTGTACAAATAGAAATATAATTAGTAGAATGAGCTTTGAACCTCTAAATCTGTCTAAACCTGTCAATTTGGCTGAAAAACATAGGAAAACTCTCAATGGCTGCCTACAGTATTATTGTGATGCAATAATTTCCATGTGTGAATGACTTACTCAAATAATGCTAAGTGATGCGGCTCATGTAATGTTATGTATTTATTGCAATGTCAATTGAGTTGATTTGTTCCACAAATCACAACACAGACTATTGGGAACACTTCCTCCATTTCCTTTTCACTATAAGAGCGAATAGAGCTACCATTCAATCCCAGTCATACCAAACACAGAAGATTGTCCTTTGTTAAATAATAGCGCAAAGGGTTATTGAAAATTCAAATCCCTCATGTCCTAACCTTGTGTTGTTGAACCTAGCTTCAGATCTATAAGTTCAAGAATACACAATTAAGACAATGTGAACTTGATTGGACCAGTAAGTTGCTGATTCAATAAAAAGGGCATCAAGAATGTGACCAGAGGTCAGAAGACAGAGTAAACTGGCTGCAGATCATTTTAAAAACATCTAAATTAATCGAACGAGATTAAAGCAGTTATATTATATATATGTTTATATTATGTTTTCCTGCAGTATTTAGTAGAAATGCATTGATAATGTGTTAATTTTTTACTTTAACGGCAATCCATTTGGGATGCTACCTAAACTCAACAGCACAAGGTTAAGGCAAGAGGTATTCTGATATACCCTAATGCATTGCACCACTACTCAACAAGAAAACAGGTTTAGGTACAGCGCTGTTCATGAAATTTGTTTAATTACATTATCTGCACAGAATCTCACATTACCTTGCCAGATTCTAAATGGCCACCAGTCCACCCATTACGCCATCATTGATTTGAATAGGAACACCTACTCTATACTTTCTACGCCAATAACACAGCCATAATGACAGCAAGGAAGCATTGAATCAAAGCTATTTTCTTACGATTGATATGCTATTTGGTAAATATAATTCATGGGCCTGTAATATAAATATTTTTTAGAAGCACATCTTAAATTTTCCCCCGGATGTTCCTTTAGGTACAGATCTATGATCCTCTGCTCCCAGGATATAAAATGCAAAACTGACCTGGGTCAATGAGCCACTTTACACCACATACCTGTGTTGGGAGTGGTCCCGTGTGCACATATTTAGGGACCGCTGGACTTACTATGAATAAAGGAATGGTGAAATTAAAAAAATATATTTATGGCTACTTAAACTTTAATTCTGTTGTAATAAAAGGCTGCACCTGGTAGCTGTGATCTGGGGGAAATACGAAGGTTACTGACAGCTGATGTAATACTCCCTGAATCCTAGATGGAGAGAGAGAAAAAGACAGAACGGTCATTTAGGTTGACTGATAATAGAGCTGGCTAGTGTTGTCTGGATATCACGGGTGGTTGTTAATAAAATTGGCTAGGGCTGTTTTGATAATGTAGTGAGGGAAAAAATTATTTGATCCCCTGCTGATTTTGTACGTTTGCCCACTGACAAAGAAATGGTCAGTCTATAATTATAATGGTAGGTTTATTTGAACAGTGAGAGACAGAATAACAACAAAAAATCCAGAAAAACACATGTCAAAAATGTTATAAATTGATTTGCATTTTAATGAGTGAAATAAGTATTCGACCCCTCTCAATCAGAAAGATTTCTGGCTCCCAGGTGTCTTATATACAGGTAACGAGCTGAGATTAGGAGCACACTCTTAAAGGGAGTGCTCCTAATCTCATCTTCTCACCTGTATAAAAGACACCTGTCCACAGAAGCAATCAATCAGATTCCAAACTCTCCACCATGGCCAAGACCAAAGAGCTGTCCAAGGATGTCAGGGACAAGATTGTAGACCTACACAAGGCTGGAATGGGCTACAAGACCAGGGTGCAGCTTGGTGAGAAGGTGACAACAGGTGACAGCGATTATTTGCAAATGGAAGAAACAATCTCCCTCGGTCTGGGGCTCCATGCAAGATCTCAGCTCATGGAGTTGCAATGATCATGAGAACGGTGAGGAATCAGCCCAAAACAACACGGGAGGATCTTGTCAATGATCTCAAGGCAGCTGGGACCATAGTCACCAAGAAAACAATTGGTAACACACTACGCCGTGAAGGACTGAAATCCTGCAGCGCCCGCAAGGTCTCCCTGCTCAAGAAAGCACATGTACAGGCCCGTCTGAAGTTTGCCAATGAACATCTGAATGATTCAGAGGAGAACTGGGTGAAAGTGTTGTGGTCAGATGAGACCAAAATGTATCTCTTTGGCATCAACTCACCATGTTGGGAGCAGGAATAATGCTGCCTATGACCCCAAGAACACCATCCCCACCGTCAAACATGGTGGTGGAAACATTATGCTTTGGGGGTGTTTTTATGCTAAGGGGACAGGACAATTTCACCGCATCAAAGGGACGATGGACGGGGCCATGTACCGTCAAATCTTAGGTGAGAACCTCCTTCCCTCAGCCAGGGCACTGAGTCGTGGATGGGTATTCCAGCATGACAATGACCCAAAACACACGGCCAAGGCAACAAAGGAGTGGCTCAAGAAGAAGCACATTAAGGTCCTGGAGTTGCCTAGCCAGTCTCCAGACCTTAATCCCATAGAAAATCAGTGGGGGGAGCTAAAGGTTCGAGTTGCCAAACGTCAGCCTCGAAACCTTAATGACTTGGAGAAGATCTGCAAAGAGGAGTGGGACAAAATCCCTCCTGAGATGTGTGCAAACCTGGTGACCAACTACAAGAAACTCTGACCTCTGTGATTGCCAACAAGGGTTGTGCCACCAAGTACTAAGTCTATGTTTTGCAGAGGGGGCGAATACTTATTTCACTCATTAAAATGCAAATCAATTTATAACATTTTTGACATGCGTTTTTCTGGATTTTTTTGTTGTTATTCTGTCTCTCACTCTTCAAATAAACCTACCATTAAAATTATAGACTGATCATTTCCTTGTCAGTGGGCAAATGTACAAAATCAGCAGGGGATTAAATAGTTTTTCCCTCACTGTATGTTGGTTATTAATAGAGCTGGCTAGTGCTGTTATGGTAATGCAGGGTGATTATTAATAGAGCTGGGTAGTGCTGTTTTGGTTAATGTAGGATGCTTGTTCATAAAGCTGGCAGGTGCTGTTATGGTAATGTAGGGTGATTATTAATAGAGTTGCCAAATGCTGTTATAGTCATGAAGGACGGTTGTTTGTAAAGCTAGATAGAGCTGTTATGGTAATGTAGGGTGATTATTAATAGAGTTGCCAAATGCTGTTATAGTCATGAAGGACGGATGTTTGTAAAGCTAGATAGAGCTGTTATGGTAATGTAGGGTGATTATTAATAGAGTTGCCAAATGCTGTTATAGTCATGAAGGACGGATGTTTATAAAGCTAGATGGAGCTGTTATGGTGATGGAAGGTAATGGAATTTGAACAACTGTGTCTCATTCTGTACCAGTATTTTCTTCACTTGATAGACAGCGTCATTAATCCCTTGTTTGTGATTCTCATAGACCCTCTCTGTCACAGCAAGGCAGTCTAAAAACAAAAAATAGAGCCATTAGACATCCTTAAATTTGTTTTAATAACCTAACAAGTCATAAATAATGATAAACTATAGAATAAACAAGAAAAAAAAAAAAAAATACACACAAAATGTGTTGATTCATTGTTCTATACATCAAACAGTAAGCTACTACAATATAGCTACAAAACCTGAAATTGAACAAAAGGTGAAACATTATAATATATTACATTATATCAAAATGCTATGTATGGAGAATTACCAGATCACCTGTGTCAAGCAATATGAGACCTGAATTATTAGGTATATCATAGTATTGCAAACAATTACACATCTGAAATGTATGAATTATGAAGCCTTTATGGTATGTGCTAACGAGCTGTTAACTATCAGAGAAAATGTAATACTTTTCTAATTTCTCACATCCCTACACAGACTATTCATCTTTCTTCAAGATAACCTGAAGTAGAAACCATAAAAGAAGCATTTCTGCCTTCAAACTCGAATGAAAACATTTGAATTTTCATAAGATGTTTGAAATCAATATACTGGAATACAGAGTGCCCCGTATGTTTTGGAATTTTAAGAACATCAAATTGCTATTGCTAGGTACATGCTGTGATTAATGAACCCTTGCTTTTGTCTTTTGAAGTATCTCACGGTTAAGGTGGCTTGCCGGAAGCTTATACAGTCTTCAGGTTAGGCAAGTCGCAAGAGAGGCAAAATATATGGTAGGCTGGAAACAAGTCTCTGGTAGAACATTACTGATTTGAGATTTGATGGAAAGTAGAATATGGCAAGCAGGAAGATGTTTTTCTGTTATATGGAACCATGAAACAAACTGACACCCTTCAGGTTCTTGCCTTACCCAGGAATGAGGGTCTCTCGGTGGGCTTCTGATGCCAGCATCTTTCCATGAGGCCCACTAGATCCCCCAGCCCTTCAGCCTGATCTGTGTTCACTGACTCCAAAGAGGGTCTATCCCCCTGTGGGATCCGGAACTTCACTATACTGGGCAGGACAACTAAAGATGGGGAGGGGTGGGGGAACTTGTGAACTAGAATGAAAGAACTTTCATTCTAATGTGAAAAACAATTAGTAATACAATCTATACAATGATTAGTGTGTTTTGTGTGTGCGCTTCAGGACTAATCACTCACAACGGTACGGCTCTTCACCAGTGATAATGGACCAAAGCAGTATTCCGTAGCTATGAAAAAAGAGACCCCTGATCATTATCATGGCCATCTAGGTCTTCAGTATACTTTTCCTACAACTCTGTGTTTTACTGACCGATGCATCAAGAGAACAGTAAAGTATGAGTAGTATGAGGTGTGTATACCTATAGACATCTGAAGCTCGACTGGGCTTGTATTTCATGTCAAAAGACTCGGGTGGCATATAACTTAGTGTTCCGCCCTCCTCTCCCATGTCCTTCCTGTTTGCTTTGGAAAGGCTATGGTAAACTCTGGCTAGGCCAAAATCTGTCAGCTGAAGGGAGACAGCAGAGCGACAGAGACACGAAAACTCAGTAACCAGTTTATTAATTGCACCAGTTTACCAGACCGGACCCCTCTTAGCCTCCAGAACTGCCCGAATTCACTGCGGCGACGGACTCCACAAGGTAAACACTGCCACGATTGAATCACAATGAGGCTGCAGATTGGAAAGCGATAAATTCAAGCTGCAAACAGGTTCAGTTGTACTGGGTTAAGGTTTGGGGGCATCTTTGTCCTGTTCCTATAACCGCTCGGTGCACATTAACATGGTGCATTATGATTCTGAAAGGGTAGCCATTAAGAGATGTTCAGCAACAAGGTTCACAAACGCTGTGGTGTTCAAACATGGCATGATTGGAAAAAGATTCTCTGCAACACTGACACTAGGCAGCTGGTCTCGCCAAATCTGAATTTGTCTGCCCATTGTTGGCTCTCGCCATTTGTCTTTGACCGCTTTCATAACCGAATTGACCTAAAAAACTGCCAGCCACTGAATGTTTTTATAGTTTCACAGTTCAAACTAAACCCTCGACACTTGTGCTTCAAATGCCCAGTGTGGGGGGCGGTTGTTTCTGAGATACTGAAACCATGGCGCCTGCCATTGAAGATCACATCACGCTCAAAGTTGCTCAAGAGAATCCATAGTAAAATAACAATGTTGTCGCTGCTAGCATGCCTAACAATAAAATGTAATAAAAGGGACTTGCCTTAGCGTGAAGGCTGTCATCCAACAGCACATTGTTGGGCTTCAGGTCTAGGTGCAGCAGTGGCGGGTTTAGGTGGTGGAGGAAGTTCATGCCCAGAGCCACTTGATGGGCCAGACGGAAGGACAGAGGCCAGGGTGGGGGGCTGGAGAGATGTTCCTGGAGGTTCGCCAGAGACCCCCTCTCCATAAACTGTAGACACAAGACAACTTAAGTAGGAGAAGAACTGGGATGTCCACACACTGTATATTTTTCTGACCGGCAAGATGGATTATTCTCCGGATTATTCTCTCATTTTAATACAAGAATATTGGTCAGCATGTAAGACGGTAGCGCTAAGATATTATTTACAGTAAGTATTATTTACCTCCATGACCAGGCCCAGCTGGGAGGAGAGACTAGCGACGGGGGGATGACCCTGGTAAATGCCCAGAATCCTGAGGACATAGGGGCTCCCTCCCTGGCGCATGAGATCTGCCTCTCTCAGTAGAGACGAGCTAGAGCTGGTAGAGACAAAATGATTGACAGATATAATTAACATATTACCATGGAATCATAGAGTTGGGAAACTGGCATGTTGCCAAGGAAGAGTATTTGTAAAAGATGCCTCACTACAGAATTAAGAAACGGGCTGTGGCCGCCCCTGAGCTGTTCTGGCTCAGACAATGCATACTTATGCACATCAGTGAAACTTACCCATCATTACAATGTAACAATTTGATGGCCACGTCCAAGCCCCATTCTACGTGTCTGGCTTTGTGGATCTGTCCAAAACCTCCTGAGCCAATCACACACCAGGTCTGCAGGCTGTCGTCTCCAATCAACACAGGAACAGGAGAACAGGACAGTTCCATACCGAACTTGAAGACTAAAGAACTTTGGAATAAGTGAAACCACAAAATGACAGAACACAGTGTTAAAAAACTACAATATGGCAAATGCAATTAGGTTATAAATACAACCATAAAGCAAAAAAATTAAAGTGAGAAATGCAACTCTCAATATCCCTGAATACTAAAATTGTTTTCCTTAAAACACATTTTACTTCCTCAATTGTAATCTTTCACACGATAAAAATAAATAGATTGAACTAGTCTGTATAACGGATTATGACTTACCTGTAGCCTACCTTATGTGGTTATCATTCTCTATTCCAACAGCAACAATTGAACAATAGCAGTTAAATAGCTATTTATCTTTGGTTTAGAAATCTGTCATCTCAAACGGCGTTCGAAAGTCAGATACCCGTGTTTCACTTCAACAAATAAGTGACTACGAGTGGGAGGGAGTTGACACGACGCACATTGCGTAAAATGGGCAACTCTGCAACCCGAACGTATATGATTTTGTAAATAGCGTATTTTCTTAATATAAGTAAAAACGTTGAAAATAGTTTTGACTAAATGGCTGATGTGTTACTTCGCTAACAATCATTGTAACAACTAAACTCGATTATTTTTGTTAGAAAGAGAAATGGTAAATTCAAATTATTATAATTTTTTAGACTGAACATCTCATCCCCGGAAGTTTTCATGACGCGCGTGACGTTAACGGAATTTCCCTTTATGGCTCTGTTTATGCTCTCTGTTTTTATCGTGAAGGCAGATGTAACTGCGCATTTATGTTTATTGGTTAAAAAAACGGGTCTTTTATCTTTTTAAATATGGCATCCTAAGAAAAAAATTCTACAACAGAAAGCATACGTTGTGAAAAAACATTATGAAAATAAATCGTGATGCGTGTGATTTAGCCACATGAAGAGTTGAGGTGGCGTCGCAGATACTCCAGACTTTACGTTGTTGTGACTGTTTCGGTTTTAAAACCCACTCAACTCCTTGTGGTCTGCAGTGCAATACCTTTTAAATACATTTTTAAGTTTTTATTTCCCCAGGGCTTTCTGTCGCTGTTTTTAGTGTTTATAGTATTTTTTAACCTTTGACAGTATAATTATATGACTACAGAACTAAGGACCAGGCTTTCATTCTTCAAATCGAAACTTTGAGCTACACTTAAGGAGGATTGGCTTCCGGGGAAGGAATGAGGTTTGAGAATAAGTTGAATTTGTAATACTATGAACTGTAACCAAAATAAAGTATTATGTAGTATACAATATTATGGTAAACGAGAATGTTATTCAATTTACCTGGTCCGTATTCAGCAAGAGTTCAACTTGAACAACAACGTTCCAACAGAATTTCAGAGTCGAGTGGGGTAAGTTGTGCCACGGGGTTGTTATTAGTTCAGCCATTGTAATTATTTCAAGGAAATAATAGATATAATGTATCATTTGGTCAAATGTTTAGGAACATTTATTTATTTGATGTCGTTTATGACGAAAGGAATATCAACTTGAAATTCGCTAAGCAAATTCTATCATAAAAAGATTTTGACCTAACTTTGTTTACGCCGATGTTAATTTATAAATTCAACCTTACTTAAAATAGGATGTTATTTATAGTTCTGCCGGAGAGACTTCAACTACAACAAAGTCTTTATTCTCAATTTGTGGAAGCACTGCAGCTAAACAAAATGTCCAGTTATAGGTGTTGTTAAAAATGCCAGAGGAAACTTACAAATGTGTTTAAAACCATGTACGTACGAAGTGAGATGGCAAATTGCATGTGTGTAGATCTTTGTTTTGGTTGCACTTTGTGACGTGCAGAGTAGTTTGTAGGATGCATCCCAGTGTATTTCCCATTATGGAGTCTGTGGTTGAATTCCGAAGGTCAGACTGAACATAAGAAGTCAGATTTACTCGGAATGCCTGAACGATCCATAATAATCAGAACATACTTTGTTATTGGGGGCAATGACAAAGTATGTTCTGATTATTATGGATGGCTATGCCCTCAACTAATGTCTTCACTTTTTTGCAGCATATCTGCATGCTACTTCACTGTCCGTTGTAGCTACACTATGAGCGGCTGGTGTAAACAGAGTAAAGTGACGGACCATTTGTTGTCTGTAATACTTAAAGCAAATCTGCTTTAATATCCCTGGGTCCCAAAACAGCACTCTGACACACAAAATATTCTCTGCGCTGTGCAGTTGATAACCAAATGCAATAAACAATACAAAGTCCACCTGCTTAACATGCAACGTCAGGATCTTATTGTTGCAAAGTAACGTTCACTGGTGACCAATCCTACTTCTATTGTTTCTTCATCGTCTCTTCCTTCTTAAACTCTTCACATTTGCCTCTTGATAGAAGACCCGTTAAACAATCCTTTATCCACCTCTTTTGCTTTCAGACTGACTGGCATGTCCACCAGCTCAACTGCAGCATTTAAGCTAATACAGTACTCCTTCAGTTTACATGCAATTGATACAAGTGTTTAGTTATTTTTGTGTTCTAAATAATTGAACGTAAATTGTCTTGTAATGGCACAAAAGAATTTCCAAGACATCTCACATAACCCAAACGCATGTGAGCAGCTAGAGGCTCTTCATCAAAGAACATTGTAATGAATGTGGGAAGCACATTTGCACCCCATTCCACATGCGGGTCAGTAAATGCAAATCTTATTCATGTACTTCTAGTGCCATTCCAGATATACCCCCTTTTTAGTTTGATGGCTTTGAAGATCCACCCATGGCACATTCCAATTGGATATCTTCCTGAGGCACGGAGCACACGTTTTCTGTTATGCGCGTACACAGAAACCCAAGAAAGGCCACTTCCTGTTATTGCCACCGACGCAAATGAATCGATTTCAACCATGATTCTTATAGAGGTGATAAACAGATCCCCCAGATAACTGATCTCAAACGGATCTCAATCAACACATCCTTCCAGATAACCAGCTTTAACATGGTTCCATCAGCTCATCAAGAAGCAACATTTACAGGAAGTAAATTAGGTTAATTTAATTAATTAATTGACTACATTAAAAATAGAGGGGCATTTGTAACACACATGTGAATGTAAACAGACCAAATCCTGCTGCTGAGATTGCCATCAGGAACATGTAGTTCCTGTAAAGATGTTGGGAAATGCTCGATATGCTGCGGCTGAGATGGAACGTGGGGAGACAATAACAACAGCATGGATTTCAACATTAGTGAGTATTTTTTCCCCCGCTTTTGCAGCTGGAAATACTTGATTCCACAAATTGAGAATAAAGACTTAATTGCCACAACCAAATCTGTTGCAGCGTTTTCCATTGTGTGATATTTGATGGGATGTTGGAAATGTACATTTCAGTATGGAAGTGTCGCTACGTTCCATCAAGACAAATTAATGTATCCTGGGACCCAAACTCAAGCTAATATGCAACTATCTGTAAATATTAGAATATTTAATGGCCTTATGTCTAAAAACATCATCATTGACAACCAAACGAACGGTTTACTGAAAAACCCATATAAATAGCAAATTCTGTAAATTTCGTATCAATGTTAAGGTTAAAATTCAAGTAAAACAACAATTCTGAAGTGATTTTTATATCCATTACAGTGGATATAAAAAGTCTACACACCCCTGTTAAAATGCCAGGTTTTTGTGATGTAAAGGAATGAGACAAAGATAAATCATGTCAGAACATTTTCCACTTTTAATGTGACCTATAATGTGAACAATTCAATTGAAAAACAAACTGAAATCTTCGAGGGGGAAAAATGAAAAATAAAAACCTTACAATAACCTGGTTGCATAAGTTTGCACACCCTCTTATAACTGGGGATGTGGCTGTGGTCAGAATTAACCAGTCACATTGAAACTCATGTTAAACAGAAGTATTTACACACCTGCCATCATTTAAAGTGACTCTGATTAATCACAAATAAAGTTCAGCTGTTCTAGTAGGATTTTCCTGACATGTTCTTAGTTGCATCTCAGAGCAAAAGCTATGGTCCGCAGAGAGCTTCCAAAGCATCAGAGGGATCTCATTGTTGAAAGATATCAGTCAGGAGAAGGGTACAAAAGAATTTCCAACGCATTAGATATACCATGGAACACAGTGAAGACAGTCATCATCAAGTGGAGAAAATATGGCACAACAGAGACATTACCAAGAACTGGACGTCCCTCCAAAATTGATGAAAAGACGAGAAGAAAATTGGTCAGGGAGGCTTCCAAGAGGCCTACAGCAACATTAAAGGAACTGCAGGAATTTCTGGCAAGTACTGGCTGTGTGCTACATGTGACAACAATCTCCCGTATTCTTCATATGGATGGGCTATGGGCTAGGGTGGCAAGACGGAAGCCTTTTCTTACAAAGAAAAACATCCAAGCCTGGCTAAAGTTTGCAAAAACAAACATCAAGTCCCCCAAAAGCACGTGGGAAAATGTGTTATGGTCTGATGAAACCAAGGTTGAACTTTTTGGCCATAATTCCAAAAGGTATGTTTGGCGCAAAAACAACACTGCACATCACCCAAAGAACACCATACCCACAGTGAAGCATGATGGTGGCAGCATCATGCTTTGGGGCTGTTTTTCTTCAGCTGGAACCGGGGCCTTAGTCAGGGTGGAGGG